>PVJI01001616.1:0-173170 GCA_004026765.1 Micronycteris hirsuta | reverse complement strand
ATTTCCTTCACCAGCTTGGGGAAGTTCTCCATCATTATTTGTTCAAATAAGTTTTCAATCTCTTGGTCTTCCTCTTCTCCTTCTGGCAGCCCTATGATCTGTATGTTGGGCCGTTTATAGATGTCCTGGAGGTTTCTGAGCCCCTCCTCCATTTTTTGAATTCTTGTTTCTTCATTCTTTTCTGGTTGGATGTTTTTTTCTTTCTGCTGGTCCACTCCATTGATTTGAGTCCCAGTTTCCTTCCTATCCCTATTGGTTCCCTGCAGATCCCTCCTCATTTGTTCAAGTAATTGTGATAATTTTTCATTGAATTCTGTGGCCAACCTGATTACCAGTGTTTTAAACTGTGAATTTGATAGGTTGACTATCTCTTAGTCGGTTAGTTCTGGAGCTTTGATCTGTTCTTTCATTTGGGCCATTCCCCCCCTCGCACCCCGCCTCCGTGCGCCTGTTACTTTAAGGGGTGGAGCCTTAGGTGTTCACCAGGGTGGGTCAACTCATGTCGCTATTTTGTGACGCTGTCTGTGGGGGCGGGGTAACCCTCGTCGTTGTGTTGTGACGCACCTGTGGGGGCGGGACCTGAGAGCACACTGGTGCCTGCTCTGCTCTCCGGACCCACACTGCTTCCCACAAGCAAGTTGAGCCCCTCTGCGCTGGCTCCAGGGTTGCTCCGGGGTCAGTGGACGGGCCCGCACAGTTCCAAGCCCCCGTGGGTCTCCCCAACGAACTCTCCTGTGAGGCCGGGAGTTCCTCCCGCTGTCTCACCTCCCACAGGTGTTTTCAATTGATGGTTTGAGGTTTTATTTCCCCGCTTTGAGGGGTTGCGCCCTAGTTTTTCTCCCTGTTTGTCTGCACGCGAATTAGGACCTGCCCGGTCCACCAGTCTTGGCCCCACTGGTTCCGGGTGGGCTGGGCGCTGGCCGCGTTTTGGTCAGGCACGCCCGTCTCGGCGTGCGGCAGCGTTGCCAGTCCCACTCCACAAACCGCGGTCTTGCCGTGCGCTCACCACCCGGCTCGCTGCGGAGTGGCCATGTGCTCTCTCTCCGCCCGGTTCCACCCCGCTTACCAGACTGGATAACTCCTTGGTTGTCGGACTTCCTTTCGGTTTGATTTTCTGTCAGATCTGGCTGGTTTTGTTTAATTAAATCGCTGTTTTTTCCTCGCTTGGTTGTGTGCGGAGGTACGGTGTGTCCACCTATGCCTCCATTTTGCCGGAAGTCCAGATATATTATTATCATATGTATGTTTATATATGTAGAAGTAATTGACATCATATTATATATATATTTCTATATCATTTTAAATCAAGTATTATATTCTGTGTTATTAAGCACTAAATCAAAAGTATTTTAATGGTTGTTTAATATTTCTTTGTGTGGTTCAAACATTTATTTACTATTTCCTTATTGTTATTTGATTTTTTTGTTTTTTTCAATATGCAATCTAACCTCCATTCCATATTTGGGGAATTCCATCCTATTTTAATCTTGATTGGAAGGAAAGCTCTGATGAGGTGGATGTGCATAATTCAACTAATTTGGGTCAAGTTTAAGCCACTAGTTAGGTTCTTCAAGTTATCTGACTTCTCTGGATCCCTTGGACTCTTTTTTATTGGGGTAAAATATAGCAATTTTTTAAAATCCTCACCCAAGGAAGTGTTTTTTGTTGATTTTTTTAGAGAGAGAAAAAGGGTGAGAGAGACAGAAACACTGATTGGCTGCCTCCTACTGTATGCGCTCCCACCAGGGAATCAAACCCACAGCCTAGCAATGTGCCTTGACAGGGAATCAAAGCAGCAACCCTTTGGTGCATGGAACAGTGCTCCAAACCACTGAGCCATGCATGCAGTCTGGGCAAATGTAACCATTTTTAAGTGTCCAGTGCAGTGGCATTAAGTACATTCTCACTATTCTGCAAGCATCACAACTATCCATCTCCAGAACTTTTTTTGTCTTTCTAAACAAAGACTCTACACCCATTAAATAATAACCTCCCATTCCCCCCTTCAGCTCCTGGCAACCACTGTCTATTTTCTGTCTGTATGAATCTGACTACTTTAGGTAACTCATATCGGTGTAATAATTCATGCAGATTTGTTCTGTTATGACTAGGTTATTTCATCTAGCATAATAACCTCAAGGTTAATCTGTGTTTAAGCATGTGCCAGAATTCCCTTTCTTTTTAAGGTTGTGTAACATTCCTTTGTATGTGTATACTACATTTGGTACATCCACCATTGGACAATTGAGTTACCTCCACATTTTTGACTATTGTGAAAAATGCTGCCATGAACATCAGCATACAAATGTCTGTTGGAGTCCCTGTTTCAATTCTTTAGGGATATACCCACAAGTGGAACTGTTGGATCACACCATAATTCTATTTTTAATTTTTTGAGAAATTACCGTATGATTTTCCACAGGAGCTGCACTATTTTACATTCCCACTAGCAGTGCTCAAGATTTGAAATTTTTCCACATCCTTGTCAGGGCTTACTCTCCTTTTTTGGTTGGTTGTTTTTCTGTGTTCTAGTAGTCATCCTAACTGGTGCGATGTGGCATATCATTGCGGTTTTGATCTGCAGTTCCCTAGGAAATAGTGTGCTGGCCATCTTTCCATGTGCTTCGTGATATTTGTATGCCCTCTTTGGAGAAATGTCTAGTCAAGTCCTTTTCCCATTTTTTAATCAGGTCTGTTGTTGTTGTCCCTTTGACTTTTGAGATTGTGTTTTTTCTTGCCAACTCATCTTTTAATGATTCTGAAAGCATCAGAAAAGAACTGGGAAAAAAAGTAGTACTCCGTTTTAATAGATATGATCATTACATTGATTCTGCATAAGCAAGGAAATTTCAGAGCTTCAACAGATGGTGTACAGCAATTGTGCCTGACTGATAGAGTTACAACAACTTCCATCAAATTAAAGATCTCAGTTAGCAGATGCCTTTCAACATTTGTTGTGTTCTTTGAAGCTAATCTCTGTAGCAAAGACATTTTTTGTTTTGTTTTGGTTTTTGGAGTTTGTCACTTGCAGTGTTTCGGATCACTGACATTTTAGATTTTCTACAAAATATTATACTGGTATTTTGGTGGTAGTTTATTTCATGAGAGTTGAGGGGTAGAAGAATGGAGGAATAGAATACTTTTATGTCTGGCAAAAAGGCACACTGGAGGGTGGGTCATTAATAAACTAGAGAAGATTTATAAATGAGGTATGAGTGTATTAATTTCTCTGTGAAAATGAATGATACACCTGGAAGCTATTCGGCTGTAGCATGCAATATATGTTAATTTAAAATGGAAATGAAGTACTGTAAATTATTTTTATCTCACCAAGCTCACTAAAATAAAATTTTTATAATTCAAATTTTCTAAAACTCAGTAAGTATTCATTAGGACTGATAAAGAATACGCACAAATCTGATGGCTTGGGCAATTTAATTTATTGTGTCAAAATATTACTTAACATGAAGTTAAGATAATGTATCAACATACATGATTCTATAGTCTTGCCAAGTGCTTTAGGAAGCATTTGAAAACACTAATGAGAAAAGACGACATGGGATTGTAAGCAATGCAAAGAGTTACAAATAAAACCATTCGGTCTACATTGCCTATTGAGTGTTTATTATTAGAAAACTCATCATCATTTCAAGTTCATTGTATGTCTAAAGAAAATTCGTCTTCTCTAGCCTGTTAGACATTCCTAATATCCATCCCTTCTCTTCATTACTGATAGCCACCAAGTCCTGTCCCCACTCTACAACCACACAGCCAGCGTGTTCTTCTTAGTCTAATCAACCACAAGAATTTGGTAATAAAACTAAACTTCTTTAAGTCATACTTTCATCTTGTATCCTTCTTATGTAAAAGATTTTTTAAAGATTTTATCTGTGGCAGTGATTTCCACACGTGTGTAAACACGCAGTCCTGAGAATTTACACGTTTTGAGCACAGCTCCGCGTGATTCCCGTGTGAACAAGTGTGGATCATGTCTGTGGAATGGGAATTCTCTAATAGGAATTTGGCAAAGATATATCTTAAAAAGTTCTGGCTTGCTGAGCCCTGCATATTACTTTAACCTGGTCCTATCTGCCCCCGGACCTGAATTTATATCCTAATGCCCTGCTCTGAGTAATCCTACCTGTTCTGCTTAATCCCATGAATAATCAATCCAATGTAAATGTGTCTTAATGCCTCTAATAAAAGCCCCGGCTAAGCAACCCACGAGGTCTTTCTCCCCAAGATGGGGATGGTGGAGGAGACCCATGGTTGCCGGATTCTCACCTCTAAGCGTGTCTCTGGGTAAGATTGATTCACGCGATTGGGGTGGTCCCCCCATGGATTTTGCGGGTCAAAATCCACGACATTTATCTATTTTTAGAGAGAAGGGAAGGGAGGAAGAAAGAGTGGAAGAGAAACATACACGCCAGAGAAAAACAGTGATCGGTTGCCTCGTGTACCCACCCAGACGGGGGACTGAACCCACACCCCAGGCCTGTGCCCTGACCGGGAGTCAAACCGGCCACATTTCGCTTTGTGGGGTGATGCTCAGCCAACTGAGCCATACCTGTCAGGGCTGTCAAACATTTTTAATGGCTCACCCTTTAATCTCACATCAAGTCTTTCAGACTCTCTCTTCTTAACTTCTCATAATTTCTCCTTACCTTGCATATCCAACCAGATTTATTCTTCCTGCAGTGTGCCACGTCTGCTCTGGAGGGCCCTCTCCTTGTTGCCCTGCCTTTTGCTACCTCCTGCCTCTGGCCTTTCTGTCCAAATCCTGATTATCAGAGCTGTGGCCCATGTTTTGCTCTCAAGTGTTCTGTCCCTTGGAGTTTGAACTTTTCAGTCTACTCCCTAATTATACATTCTTTCTATGATTTTATACCTGTGAGTTGCCTCTTCGATTATGTTATGAGCTCCTTGAAGGAAGCTTAAGTGTTTCATGGGAAACGCAGTCAGTTCAGATGTGGTTCTACCTACTTCTCACCATTTCCTCTGCTAATGACCTGCTCCAATCTCCCATAATCCCCCACCAGAACTACCACAATAGTCCAGGGGCTGGCCTCCTGTTGATTTTTTCCATTCTACAGTGATCTACAGACAGCGATCTTTGGAAAATGCAAATCTGATCCTGACACTCCCCTGCTTAAACCCCTTCAAATAGTCTCCCATTGTTCCTAGGCCCACAGTAGCTACCATGTTTTTCCAGGATCTCCTGGAGTGCCCTGACCACACATAGACATTCTCTGTTATGTGGTTATGTAACAGAGATGGGTATGTTAAATCTACTAATAATTGCTGGAACCATGATGTGCTGCGAAATGTTTAACATCCAAATCTTCAGAAAAAAATAAACAAACAAACAGATTTGATTTGTAATGTTTGCCAATTTCTGTGCTGTAACTCCTCCCACCATGGTCAGTTTCACACTATCAAGTGACTGAAGGCAGAGTTTGAAAACAATGCTACCAATGAGCTCTTGTAAGTCAGTACAAACTGCGCCCAGCAGAGCAGTGACTGGAAAACTGTATAAGCAGCACCAATCTGCTGAGGCAGTAAATGATTTGACTTTATATAGGTATCTTGTATAGATCAGATTTCTTCAATTTGGAAAAATCATAAAGGAAATGGGTAGAATATATGTCATCATTCAATGATGGACAAGAAGTACATAGGTTTTACTCTATAACAGCATTCTCTAGAGAACCAATAGGAACACACACACACACACACGAGAACCAGAGGAGCCAACGATAAACCCAACCTGTGGGAAGATGAGATGTCCTAATTCAACAATAAGGCAGAAAAAAGGGGCTACTTCCTCTTTCCTCTGCCTTTTCTTCTGTTTAGACTCTCAGTGGATTGGATGATGCCCACCCACACCAGGGAGGGCAAACTAGTTTACTGAGTCCACCCACGCAAATGCCAGTCTCATCTGGAAACACCCGCACAGACATACCCAGATGTAATGTTGAATCTGGGCACTCTGTGGCCAATCAAGTTGACACATAAATTAACCATCACACATTCCTTCCTAGACTAATCAAATTAAAAGTTGCCATTTGCAGGAGGTAGTTTAAAGCAAGTAAAAGGAAGTACTGCAGATCAGAGTGGGCAAACTTTTTCTGTAAAGAATCCAATAGAAAATAGTTTAGGCCTTGAACACTATAAAGTCTCTGTCTTAACGACTCACATCTGTCATTGTAATTTGCAAGCAGCTGTTAACAATGCATACAAAAAATGGATGGGGCTGTGTTTCAAAAAAACTTTATTTACAAAATCGTATGGTAGGCCAGATTAGTTGGTGACCTCTGATCCAGATTAAATAGAGGTGTAGAGATAAAGGGATAGTGATTATTCCCATCACAGTGAAAACAAACTTGCAGTTTGTTTTTATCTCATGCCCTGGATGTGTAGTAAGCCAATCCTACGGGCAGCGATGGATTCAGGAATTGATGGATGACTGAATTCTGGCCAGTGAAACAGGAGAGGAAACATGCAGAGAGGCATCTGGGGAAAGTCTTCCCAACCTGGAGCCTGCGCTGCCTCTGGATTTCCTGCGATGAAAGAAAAAGTTTCCTCCGGAAGCCTGTTCCAGATAGGGTTTCTGTAAATTGCGTTGAAAGTATCCTAATTGATTCATTTATGTTTCCCCCCCCCAAATTTCTTTTAGTTACAAATGTAATACTGAACCAGTGGCTCCTCCCTCTAGGGAATTTCTTCTCTCTTTAAAGAGGCATAATCACAGTATTTTACCTTTCCCTGAAAAGGGATTGAGGCTGCCATACCAAATCAGAGAAGAAAGAATAATTGCCCAATCATTCTTTAACATTTATTTTCCTACCACAAGGCAGATATCCTGAAAGTACCAGCCCAGCTTTGGGAGCTGATTCCTTTTAGGCTCTTCTGCTGACACCAGAGCAGACACTGTCGACCACTCAGCACCTGCTCTTGCATCCATTCCTCTTTCTGTGATCAAAACCTTGATTTTGTTCAGCCATCTGGAGACTGCATACTCTAGAAAAGATTATCTCCAGCTCTAGGGCGGATCTTCTTAATTAATTGAAGCTAGCCATGGAAATTCCACTTTCCTTGCCAGTAAATGATTTAGGAATGGGCCCGTCTATATCTCAGAACAGTGAGTATGGATGGGGTTTTTCTCAGTCTTAAAAGGGGACATAAGGGAGCCTTTAGTGTTGCAAAGGCTGCTGCAGCCATCCTGCAAGCCCGAGGTCAGAAGCCAACATCTGAGCAAAGCACAGCAGAAGAATAAAGAGAGCCTGTGTCCTCAGTGATGACAATAAGCCACGTGGTTGCCAGGTCTGGAATTACCCCACCTCGGGCTTTTTATGTGATTGGTGCTGACTGAGTTGATCTTCTGTTAAATGCTGCTGAAACCACAGCCACTGGGAGGCTCACTGATAAGTTGTCTTTGGCAGGCTGCATCCGGGTTCCTCCACTTGTCTAAGCAGGTTAAGAAGAAGCAGCATGATGTTTCTACTGCAGCTCTAGGGAGTGTGTGTGTAGGGAGTATGTGTGTAGGGAGTATATATATAGGGAGTGTATATGTAGGGAGTATATATGTAGGGAGTATGTATGTATACACATACACATATACACACATACACTATGGATTGATAAATATTATTATGGAATCTATAAAGATTGTATGGCTGCAGACATATTTTAAAATATTAGACAATGCCCTGACTGGTGTGACTCATTGGGTTGGGCCTCATCCCACAAACTGAAAGGTTTCTGATTCGATTCCCAGTCAGGGCACATGCCTGGCTTGTGGGCCAGGTCCCCGTTTGGGGGCATGTGAGAGGCAACTGATTGATGTTTCTTTCATACATTGATGTTTCTCCCCCTCTCATTCTTCCTCCCTTCCTCTCTCTAAAAATAAATAAATAAAATCTTTAAAAAATAAAATATTATGCGAGATTAATGAATAAGCCAGGATGTTTCATACATCTATGACCAATTAGAATTTGTGTATACTCCAGATCATAGGCTGTCGAATCAATCATTTTAAAATTTGTCCAAGATTATATTAAAATAATCACATCTCTTAGTAAATTTAGAAAAGTTATGATGAGATCATTTTAATTTTGTCATGGTTTCATTCAAATTTTCTGGCAATTTGTTGTTACTTAATTCAGCATTCTTTATTATCAAAGCAAAACATGAGAACCAGTTTCAGGTAAAGCAAATTTGCTCTTAATGCCCCATCTTCACCAGCAAAAAAAAAAAAATCATTCCTTTAAAAATCTCTTCTTTAATGCTGTGTGTCTGAAATTCTTGCTTTTGTTCTTTTTTGTTTGAACAGAGTCTCCAAAGTGTGGCAGTTATGACTTTACATTGCACTGTCACAGAGAGTAATAAAAACAATCCCCTGAGTGTAAAGAACACAGGAAATCATTATGCTATACAACACCTTGAGGAGTGATGAAGTGCCTGCATTTCTTTTAGTGGTACTGCTACCAATGGCAATTGGGGTCCCGCTGCCCACTGCCACCCTCTAGGTCAAATTCCAGAGGCAAAGGTTTGGTGATAAAGGAAAGGAGTCTTTATTCCAAAGCTTCACAATTTTGGAATAACAGCTTTCCACATGCATTAGTCACTTAAGCCTATCAATTAAGGTTAAACTCTCACACCTGAGTTCTCCTATCATTCCCCTTTTAGTTTTTAGTTATTTTTATAGGCTTAGTTTACAAACTAAAACAACATAAGATACAAAAGCTACACAATTTTGGAAGAATGGCAGGTTTCTGCCTCGGAGGTCATCCCCTCTAGAACACCCAAAGAAGAATAACCCTGCCATCCTCTGCCAGGCCAGCCTGGCCCTAGGCTGCACCTGGAGTTTCTTCCCATCCAAAATATCATCCGTTGGAAAGGCTGGCAGCTGAAGCACCATCATCCAGGCATCCTCGAGGAAGAAAGCCATAGAGCCAGAGAGTCAGAACCTTCCTGAGAACCCTTGAGCACTTCTTTTATTTCAAATTTTCTTGCCCATAATTCCATGTACTCTGGAGGCATTCAGCTTCTCAGCCAATCCCGTCCTAGGGTATTTACCATTACCTTGGTGTCTTCCCCCTGCAGCCCCTCCCTGCTAAAAATAAATGAATAAAATCTTTTAAAAATAGAACATGCCTGTTTAAAAAAGATTTTATTTATTTATTTTTTATTTATTTATTTTATTTTTATTTATTTTTTTAGAGAGAGAGGAAGGGAGAGAGAAAGAGAGGGAGAGAAACAGCAATGTATGGTTGCCTCTCACATGGCCCTCACGGGGACCTGGCCCGCAACCCAGACATGTGCCCTGACTGGGAATCGAACTGGGACCACTTGGTTCCCAGCCCGCGCTCAATCCACTGAGCTACACCAGCCAGGTCAAGATTTTATTTATTTTTAAAGAGAGGGGAAGGGAGGGAGAGAGTAAGGAAAATAAACATTGATGTGCAAGAGAAACATCTACCATTTGCCTCTTGCATGCCAACTGGGGACGTGGCCTGCAACCCAGGAATGCTCCCTGACTGGGAATCAATCCACGATCTTTGCTTTGGGGGAGGACACCCACTCCACTGAGCCACGCTGGTCGGTCAGGGCTGTTTGTCTTACTTCTTTAGTAAGACATTCTGTGGGATGGAACAAATATAGTCATATATATTTTAAGTTAAATAGAACAATTCATTTTTGCCAATAAGATATAAATGTACAACCTCTCTTATCCTATACTTTAAGCTTTAAGGAAAACCTCTTTTAGAAAAGATCAGCCTAATAATGAGAGGGAAGACTTAGGAATTATCTTCCTAATGAAGTCAATGTGAACCTTTAAGTACAAAGGATATCTATGCTAATTTTTTCTTGGAAGTTTGTTGTCATGCAACATGGGAGAGAACAATGAACTCACATTGACTTTTCATTCTTTACCGTCCCCATCCCTTCAAGCATCATATTCTTTAGTCCATTGTGTTTGAAAAAAATCAAAATAGAATTTTTTATATAGGGAAGAAAAGAAGTAAAAAACGCTTTTTCTAATATTCCAGTCATTAATATGCCACTCATCTCAAAGTCTGCCAGCTGAACATAGTGCAAAATTGCCTAATTTTGAGGCAATTTATGAGCTAGTTACCTTTTTTCTTATTTCTAATTCTTTGTCCATTCAAAACTCTAAAGGAAAAAATATCCTGTAATAATACATAGGAAACATTAATGTAACACAGTTTTAAATAACTTTCATAAATATTATCTCTCTTGCCTCTACTGATAACCCTGTGAAGGACAGAAAACAAATTTAAAACTTTAGTTTTAGGTAAGATGGCCATTTGACCTCTGCTTCTGACTCAATCACTTCGCCAACACCGGTGGCCTCATGGGGATGACAGATTGACGGATATCAGCCATGTTCAGAAGTCAAAATCAGAAGGTGAAAAACTCCTACAGGGATAGGAGGGTGTTGGGTTTAAAGCAGGGGGATAGCATCAGGGAGCGTGACCTGAAGCAGGAGAGGGCCAGGGATCACAGATGAGGGAAGATTGGAAGACAGCTCTCTCACGGGGTCGTTTTCTCTCCCCCACAACTTCAGGGCAAGAAGTCAGCAGTGCTAGCCCAGGCAGAGGTGTGAGACCAGGGCAGGACTTTGGCAAGAGAAATCCACTGCTCAGGCTGGCCAGAATAAATAATTTACTAAAGGTATTAAAGGCTAATATAAATGTCTCATTGCTATGTTGTACACTTAAAACTAATATAATATTGTGGCAACTATAATTTAAAAAATCAATTACAAATTGTTAAACATAAATGAATAATGACCCCACAAAAACATGCCATCAATATCAATATGGAGATGTTGCAATGGAAAACAAGAAACTTTTGCTAAAATTATTAACTAATTGGGGATGGGTGGGTAAGATTTAGAAATTAATAACATTTAAACTTAGATTGAAAAATAGAAATAAACATAATTATTGGTCTTATAAGTGAGAGCTAACCACCAGACCAAAATATATATATATATAATTTGTAGCTCTAACACAAGTTTTAACTATCCAATGAAAGTTAGAAGAATAAAAAAAGAATACAACAAAGCATGGTAAAAAGAAATCGATAATTAAATATACATAAATAAGTCTCAAATTACAGTAGTTACAGTAAATATAACAGATTGAGCTAATTAAAAACAGATTCTAAAATTGATAGCAAAGCAAATTTCAGCAATATGCAATTTAGAAGCAACATACTAAAATAATTATATAGAGAAAAGCTAAAAATAAGGAAGTAAAAGAATGTAACAGGAAAACATGAAACAAAAAAAATCTGAGGCATCAAACTAGGCAAACAAAAAAGAATGTGAAGGACAGAGTTGTTATATTCTGGTTAAAGAAAAAAGAGGTCAGGAAAGTATAGTGAATGCACATGCCTTCTAAAAATTGAGGTGAAATTCATATACATACTTAAAAAGTTTTGAGCATTCACAAAATATAATCCAATACCATTCCACAAAAGAGGGCTCAATTAATATGAAATAATCAAAATCACAGGGAATATTATTTTTATTCAATGAAGTCAATTTGCAAGTCAATAGAAAAAGAATTACTTAAAATTTTCATATATCTTATAAGTAGAAAATCTCTGATATATACCATAGTTTTAAGAGTAAATCATATGGCAGGTCATATAAAATTGAGGACTCACTGATAAAAAATTATTATATGTCAAAATGTATGCTAAACATTTAAAATAACACTTAGAGGAAAAGTACAGAATTGACCTCCTCTCCCTAAAAAAAAATACTGAAAACAGCCCTGGCTGGTGTAGCTCAGTGGATTGAGCGCGGGCTGGGAACCAAGTGGTCCTGGTTCGATTCCCAGTCAGGGCACATGCCTGGGTTGCAGGCCAGGTCCCCGTGAGGGCCATGTGAGAGGCAACCACACATTGATGTTTCTCTCCCTCTCTTTCTCCCTCCCTTCCCCTCTCTCTAAAAATAAATAAAAATAAAAATCTTAAAAAAAATAATACTGAAAACAAATGAGTTAACTATTTAATTGAAGATGAAAAAAAGTCATACAATAAAGCAAAGGACGGAAAATATATAGGTTGGGGGAAAACAATGAAATAGAGAATTAAAAGAAAAACAACTGGAATAATTAATAGAACCAAAATCTTGTTTTTTGTTTAAAAAGACTAATATATAGTGATTAGTCATTTGTGACCAAAAAAAGAGCAAAATGAGAGAAGATGCATATAAACAAAACAAAATTCTCTGAATTTCAAATGTTCATGATAAAAGTTAAGTCTGAAGACTTCCCAGCATGGTTATGTGCTTTGTGAGGAAAGTGAGTTTCGTATGTTCGGGGCTCTCTAGCTCACCGTCATGGTCTGCATACTTGTGTTCCCCTCAGATTCCTATGTGGAAATCCCAATCTCCAGAGATGGTGGCCTGTTGAGGGGGGGCCTTTGGGAGGTACTTAAGTCACGAAGGCAGAGCCCTCATAAGGGGCTAAATGCCTTACAAAAGAGGTCCCCAAAAGATTCCTCATGCTTTCCACCACCTGAAGACACAAAAGAAGGCACCAGATGAACCAGAAAGGGGGCCCTCACAAGAAACTGTCCATGTTGGATCCTTGATCACAGATTCTTCAACTTCTAGAACTGTGAGATATAAATTTCTGTCATTTATCAGCTGCCCATTCTGTGGCATTTTGTCATAGCATTCCCTTCCAAGATATTTTAAATTGTCTACAAAAAACATGAAAAAAAAAGTCTCTAAAATCAGAAACATCCCAAAGAGTAACAGATTTTGTTCAGAAAAAATTCTTGAATTACTAAGTCAAGAGGACTATGATGGACAAAAAGCTTGCTCTTCGCGGGAGTAAGCAATTACTTCAGGCTCCCAGTGCCTGGGGCCGAGGATGCTGAACAACTTGCAATGCGTTCGGCAGAACTACGGGACAAGAATTGCTTGCCCAATATGCCAATAGGTCAAGGACAAACTAGTGACTTGCCAGGGAGTCCCTCTGTTCGGTTTCTAGTCCAGTCTTTTTTTTTTTCATTGCATCACCATTGTCATGAAGGAATATAACTTTACAGAGAATAAATTATACTAACAGAATCTCAAGGGAAACAAACATTCGTACAGGTACCTTGCTGAGAGAAGAGTATTCAAAATTTACCAATTGGTAATTTAAAATGGAAGAGAAACATAATTATTTGCAAGTTTGCTCTTATGTCAGGTAATGTGCAAGTTACGGCCATATGCATGACAATTATTTTTGAATGGTAGTAACTTTTAAGAAAATTCTGTGGTCAGTCATTAAACCTCACTCCTTCCCCACCACTTCGCTGGCTTTGTGATGCAGAATCAGGCAAAGGGCAGAAAGAGGTAGAATTGGAAATGAGTATGTAGTAGAAATGCTGTTTTACTCAGGAGAGAAGAAAGACTGGAAGTAGGAAAAGGGAGTATAAGGAAGAAAACGAGCGCGAGTTTCCAGGGAAAGCTTGTTTTGGAAATGGGAGCCATGCTTTGAGAGAGCTGTGAGATGGGAAGAATAGCAAAGGAAAAGGGTTGTCAGGGATGATGCCACGGATTTGGAGTGTTCTGTGAGAGATGAGTCGAAGGACTGGAGTCATCTTTGCTTACTCTTAGATGTTGGATCACATTCGTTTGGATATGACACGGTGGCCGACACTGGGTCACAGGGCCCCTGATAGAAATTTGGGTAACAGTGTTAACTAATTTAATGCTTATTAAAATTCTAAGTGGTTAATTATCACTCTCATTTTATAGGTGAGGAAATTAAGACTCAGAGATGCAGTGTTTTCCACAAATCACTGCTTGTAAACGGTGGAACAAATTTCTAACACAGGTCTATCTGATGTCACATGCTTGTACATTGCACTAACTGCCTATTTTAGAAAAGGAAATGTTAAAGTGCTTTGTGTTTGATTAGGAGGGTAAGTGTCATAGAAGCAGATTCTATTTGTAGCTGAGCTGGTAGAGCTTGTGATAAACCACCCCCTCCCAGAATTACATTGAAATGTTCATCTTCACCTAATGCTTTGCTTCTGTTCTGACATATTCCATCCTAGAATTGGTTCCACACTTGAGCTGTGGAATCAAACAAACCTAAGGTCAGGACCTGGCTCTCGCTTGCTAGCTCTGCGACCTCAGTTTCTTCATATGCAAATAGATAATTATCCCCATCCATACTCATAGGGTTTTTGTGGGGATTAAGTGAACATGCAAAGAAGAGTATCCAGAATAGAGAAAGTGTTGAATAGATGGTTCCTCCTCCCTATTCCACGTTGTTATTATCTCCCTAGAATGAAGTGTTCCCAACCAGAAGGCTGTTCAAGTGCAAACAGCTCCAAATCCACGTGTCCCTCACTTCCTAGTCATCCTCATCCATGTACCCTTCCTGGAGGGAACTGGGTGACCAAAAAAAAAGAAAAAAGTGAGGGTGGGGGGAGGACTGCAGGTAGGTCTCATAGGAAGCTTGGAGGGAAGAGGAAATCTACAAAAAGGGGAAGCAAATGATACAGAAACCAAATCAGCATCACAATTTATCCTGAAGATACCAAGACACCTTCATCTCACTTTGCAGAACAGTCAGGAGAAAATTAAATTTGATGTTGAATAAAATTCTTAAGGCAGAAAGGAAACTCACCTTTTAATGTAGTCTGTGATGGATCTCTTTTTAAAATAGACTCTTGTGCAATCTCTCAAATTTACATTTCATACACTTGAGGGTTTTGTACATCTATTTTTCTCAAAACAGGAGTACTTGAGCCCTGTTTTCTACTTATAAGGGGGAACCTCCAAAACAGAAATTTATTTATAAAAAAATTGTGTATTTATTCTTACATGTTTAAACTTTAGTCACATTCAAATTACTCTCCATTTGATAGAATACACCTATCAAGACTTTTTCAACTGCTCAAAATAGTCTTTGAACTCATTGATTTTGATGCCTTTTAGCACGTCTGCTGTTTTTTGTTTCACCTCTTCCACATTTCCCTCTGAGGGCTTTTCTCATCTGGGGGAAAAAAAAAGTCACTGGGGGTGAGATCAGGTGAACACGGAGGGTGGGACATGGGGTCATGTTGTTTTCCGTCAAAAAGTGCTGCACACTCAGTGCAGTATGGGCAGATGTGTTCATTAAACACTCATCATGAAATGGGCGAATGTGTCGAGTCTTCAAAAAAATTCACTGAAGCCAAACGCAGCCTCTCACAACAATGCCAGCTGGTACACTGATACAGATGGGTTTCTAGAACACTCACCTAGTGGGGAAGCCTGTACTACAAGGGGCCTGCCCTCCAGAAGATAATTTGGGTTTTTTTGAGGGGATCCCCCCTCATATGTATCTACTTCAATTAGGCATTTCCAGTTTTAACATAGATATGACTTCATAGGGGATTTTAAGTATAAATAGGAATTGAAAATGGAACTCAGCATTAAGGCCATTAAAATGAGGTAATATACCAGAGGTATTCTTAATTTTTACTTTTCATTTGAAAAAGGAAGTTTATTGAGTGCTTAGAACTTTCCAGGGATTGTCTCAGCACTTCATATATATTAAGCATTTCCTTACACCCCCCTGCAAGGTGGGTGCTATTGCCCAAGGCACAGACAGGCTACAACATGGTAACTACCGGAGTTATCCCTGCCTCCTATACCCTGGCCTCTGTGGTGGAGCCCCTAAGAGCTCAGTGAGGACACATATTTGATCCAGGCCCTGATCATCTTCTGCCTGAAGCCCTGGTTACTTATGGTCCAGATGTAAAACACTCCCCTTCACTTTTGCTTTATCAAATAGAGAATTTGAAGTCATTTATTCTCTCCCACTTTGGGCTTTGAGGAAAATAGGGGAACCTCGCCACCTGCTGGCATCTCAAGGTAAGTGACAATACGGTGGCCACCTTCTGGTCTCAGGAGGAGATTAAGTGTTGCCTTCCACTTTGCTGCTGTTCAAGTTTGCCAAGGCACCTCTCAAACAGCTGAGCTGGCCTTCCCTCAAGAGTCATTGTCTTCAAAAATCCTTTACTCTGCCCGGTTTTATCCTAATAAAACTGAATTGGCAGTTTTCTTCTCTATTCTTCAAGAGAGAAGGTTTCATGGGACAGAGTCCAACAATGATGAGACAGAAATCCCTAGATCTAATTTAATTTTCAAAAAGATCAGATAGTCAGTTCTTATGCCCTTTCATAAGGAATTAACAGTTGGCCAGAAAATTGTCATCTTAAAATATGCACTTCATAGCTGCCTCCTGTAGCTTGAGTTTCATCTCTAAAGCAGAGAAAGGAATACACAAGGGTCCCTTGTTTTAAACAAATCATGAAATTAGAACATTGCACGTGAATTATATTTTTTAATTTCTAACCATAATGATGACCTGGTACATTGTTTTCTCAAGGACTTCATTGATAAATTAGTTTTTGAAGTTTAGTTTTTTCAATTCTAGATAAGCTCTATTTGTGATTTTAAATTGCTTATTGAGGCAATCACAATACAAACACAGAGAGATTCCTTGGCCGCTCTCCAAAGATTCGAATTCACTCAGTCTGTGGTGAAGCCCAGGCAGCGGCAGTTCTAAATGCTCCCAGATGATACCCGCAAGCAATGAGCTTAGGGAACCACTGTGCCAATACCATCTTTGCTGACCATAATAGAGGATGCTGGTGGTTAACACACAAATTAGATACTGTTTTCGCCTATCAGGCAGGAAAACAAGAAGAAAAATAGTAAATATTTGCTTCTAGTGATGACACAGGGAAGAAGGTATTCTTATTCCTTGCTGCTTGGATTGTGGCCTGCGGTAAAAGATTAAGAAATCAATTCAACAGTTGTTTTTAGTACCTAAAATGCTAAATTTGCCCTTTAGAACCTGGAATTTTAAGATCAAAGTCAACACAGTTCATAGTAGTATTATTTGTAGGTACAAACAAGTGGGAACAAACTAATGGCAGAATAAAATAGGATCTAGTCAATAAGGAGTTTTGCAGTATTTAAAGAGGATCAATTAGATCTGAATGTTTTCACCTAAAAAAGGGTTTCTATACTATTAAATCAATGAGTTGCTCAGGTTTATACACACATATTCACACAAATACACATATATGTGTTTAAATGTAATATATAATATGTGTAAGTATGATTATAATATATATATCCCCACTTATAAAAAGAAAAGAAAAAGAAAAGTTAGTAAAGCTGGAGTATTGGTTATATATGCTTTCGTGAACTGGGACAACATCGAGTGTGCTAACATTCTTATCATGATGGCACCGAAAGGAGAAGAAAGAAAGGAAGGAATTGAAAACTTATTTGAAGAAGTAGTGATGGAAAACTTTCCTAACCTGGTGAAAGAAATAGACATACAAGTGCAGGAAGCACAGAGAGTCTCAAACAGAATGAATCCAAGAAGGCTCACAGCAAGACACATCATATTTAAAAAGCCAAATATTAAAGACAAAGAGAATCTTAAAAATAGCAAGAGAAAAACAGTTACTTACCAGGGAGCTCCCATAAGCTGATTTCTCAACAGAAACTTTGCAGGTATTGGCACAAAATGTTCAAAGTGATGAAAGCAAGGGCATACAACCAAAATTACTGTACCCAGCAGAGCTATCATTTAGAGTTGAAGGACAGGTGTGTGCAGGAAGAACCGAACTGCATCTCTAGGCCAGCTTTTGCCACTACAGGACCTGTGGAAAGGTCAGCAACACTCCCAAGGCCCCCAGAGATCAGCCTCCACCTGCCTCTGCCTGTCAGCTGCCTGGTAGTCTCAGTCACTGAAAGAGACTCTGGTGGTACACGAGTGCATTAAGTAGGTTCTCAGTGAATCATCATGGAGGGGCGAGTGGTGGTCACCATATTGATACAGAGGCAGCCACAAACTGTGGATCACTTTGTAGCTCCAAAAAGGTTACCCAGGGCCAGTCACAGGCCATGTCTGACATTGGACTGCACCAGAGTCACTCCCAAGAGGCGCCAGAACCAACACACACAGTGACCACCTTCAGACAACATGAGAGCATGATCCAATTAGTTTGACAAATGGCATATCTAAAGGGAAATTTTGGCAGGTTCCAGGCCCTACTGAGGCAAATTCTGCTTTGTGTGGTCAGTACCTGTATAGCAGCTCATAAACTGAGGTATGGGTTGATCCTCACAGTTAGCCAGCCAGAGAGGGTTGATCCCACACATGAATAGGCCAATAGAAATCAAGACTCAGTTACAACAGGAAGGCCCACATCACTCACATAGGGGACATTCCTGGAACACCCACCTCAGGTGGTCAAGGACACTGTACCACTGGGTCCCACAGGACCCCTACTATGTAAGTCCACCCTACTAAGACTGGAAGTTGTAGCAGACCTATCTAATACATAGCAACAAACAGAGAGAGGCAGCCAAAACTGAGAGACAAAGGAATATGTCCCAAATGAAAGAATAGGAGTAATCTCCAGTAAACTAGCTAAATGAAATGCAGGCAATCAGTTTACCAGATATAAAGTTTAAAAACAAGGTTATAAAGATGCTCAATAAACTTAGTGAGAACTTCAACAAAGAGAAAGCAAGCGTTAAAAAAGGACATAGAAACCATTCAAAAGAAACAGTCAGAATAAAGAATACAGTATATGAAATGAAGAATACACTAGAAGGCCTTAACAGTAGGTTGAATGAAGCAGAGAATTGAATCAGCAATTTGGAAGACAAGGTAGCAAAAACACCCAATCAGAGCAGGAAAAAGACAAATGAATTTTTATAAATGAGGATAGTTTAAGGGACCTTTGGATAATAAGAAGCGTAACAACATTCACATCATAGAGGTACCAGAAGACAGAGCATGAAAACTGAGAGCATATTTGTGAAATAATGACTGAGAACTTTTCTAACCTGGCGAAGGAAAAAGACACACTAGTCCAGGAAGTACAGAGAGTCCTAAATAAGATGAACTCAAAAAGGTCCACACCAAGATATATCATAATAAAAATGGCAAAGGTTAAAGACAAAAAGAATCTTTAAAGCAGCAAGAGAAAAAAGTTACTTACCTACATGGGAGCTCCCATAAGACTGTCAGCTGATTTCTCAACAGAAACCTTGCAGGCCAGAAGGGATTGGCATGAAACATTCAAAGTGATAAAAATCAATGACCTACAACTAAGAACTACATTATCCAGTAAAACTATCATTTGAAATTAAAAGACAAATAAAGAGTTTCTCAGAAAAGAAAAAGCTAATGGAGTCTGTTACCACCAAATAAGTATTTTAAGAAATGTTGAAGAGTGTTCTTTAAAAAGGAGAAAAAAAACCCAGAGGAATATAGTTAAAAGAACATAGGTACATGTCAATAAATGTGTATCTATCAATAATCATTTTAAATGTAAATGGCTTAAATGCTCCAATCAAAGGACATAGGATAGCTGAATGAATACTAAAACGAGATGCATATATCTCTACAAGAGGACCACCTCAGAATGAAAGATACACACAGAGTAAAAGTAAAGTGATTTCATGCAAATGGAAATGAATAAAAAAGTGGGGTAGCAATACTTACACTTGGCAAAATAGATTTTAAAACAAAGTCTATAGTAAGAGACAAAGATGGACATTATATAATGATAAAGGGAGCATTCCATCCCAAAGCAGAAGAATATACCTTCTTCTCAAGTGCACATGAAACATTTTCTGGAATAGATTACATGTTAGGACACAAAACAAATCTCAATAACTTTAAGAAGACTGAAATCACATCAAACATCCTCTTTGACCACATGGTATAAAACTGGAAATCAATCACAAGAGAAAAACTGAAAGGCATAGAGGCCAAAAACATGCCACTAGACAAGGAATGGACTAGCAATGAGATCAAGGAAGAAATCAAACTATACCTTGAAAAAAGGAAAATGAGAACATAACAACCCTAAATCAATGGGACACAGCAAAAGCAGTCCTAAGCATTACAGGCCTGCCTCAGATAATTCTAAAGATAAACAATGTGACTTTACACTTAAAGGAACTTGAAAAAGAAAAACAAAGCCCAAAGTAAGTAGAAGAAAGGGAATAATAAAGTCAGAAGGAAACAAAATAGAGTCTAAAAAACAATACAGAAGATCAATGAAACTAAGAGCTGGTTCTTTGAAAAGATAAACAAGAACTGACAAAACTTTATCCAGACTCATCAAGAAAAACAGAGAACCCAAATAAATAAAATAAGATACGTAAGAGGAGAGGTAACAACTGACACCAGAAAAAAAAAGAAAGAAAGCTTGTAAGAAAATATTACAAATTATATGTGAACAAATCGGACAACCTGGATGAAATGGAGAAATTCCTAGAAACATACAGTCTTCCAAAATTAAATCAGGAAGAATCAGAAAATCTGAATACATGGATTACAACTAATGAAGTTAAAGCAGTAATCAAAAAACTTCCAACAAACCAAAGTACTGGACTGGATAACTTCACAGGTGAATTTTACCCAACATTCAAAAGGAATTAACACCTATTCTTCTCAAACTATTCCAAAATTCAAGCAAGAGGAGGGAAGATTCCCAAGCTTATTCAATGAGGCCAGCATTATCGTAATTCCAAAACCAGATACACTACAAAGAAAGAAAATTATAGGCCAACATCCCTGATGATGCCAAAATCATCAACAAAATATTAGCAAACAAAATCTAGCAATACATTAAAAATATCATACACCTGGTCAAGAGGGCTTTATTCTGGGGGCGCAAGGTGGCTACAATATCCACATGTTAATAAATGTGATAAACCACACAAACAAAACCAAAGATAAAAACCACATGCTCATATCAACAGATGCAGAAAAAATATTCGATAAAATCGAGCACCCATTTATGATAAAAACTCTCAGAAAAGGGGGAATAGAGGGAGCATTCTTCAGTGTAATATAAGCCATATTGACAAATTCAGTGCCAGTATTATATTAAATGGCCAAAAAACAACAAGATTTCCCTTAGGATCAAGAACAAGACAGGGATGCCCACTTGTACCACTTTCATTCAACATAGTACTGGAAGTCCTAACCACAGCAATCAGACAAGAAGAAGAATCAAAAGGCATCCAGATTGGAAGGAAGAAGTAAAATGGTCTTTATACTTAGATGACATGATACTCTATATAGAGAACCCTAAATATTCCAAGAAAAAAATCTACTAGAACTGAACAAATTCTGTGAAGTAGCTGGATACTAAGTAAATATCCAAGAATCAATTCCTTTTTATACACCAGTAATGAACTAGCAGGAAGGAAACCTAAGAAAACAATCTCATTTACAACTGCACCCCCAAAAATATGTAGGAATGAATTTAACCAAGGATGTAAAAAACCTATACATGGAAAATTATAAGATACTGAAGAAGAAACTGAAGAAGATACAAATAAGTGAAGCGCATACCACGTTCAGCAGTGTGGGGCTGCCAGGAGTAGGGAGGATGTGGCTAGTGGGTTTCCTGGGAGGCACAGGGGCTGGTCAGGCTTGGAGGAAGGTGCGGGGAGTGGTCCCCACCCCAGAGCCACACAACTCAGTCTGTCCTGAATTCCACCCAGACCTTGCCAGGATGGAGCCACCAGGAGCCAGGACGGGGGTCGCCAGGAGAGTGGGAGGAGTGGATCTCCTGCGAAGGGGAGGCCCAGTCAGGTTCATGGGAAAGTGGGGGAAATAACCCCAGCCCCAAACCACACAGCTCAGTCACTGACACCCCCTGAGTCTGACCAGACTTCTACACCCCAGCCCGGGCAGCTGACTCCTCAGCAGGGCCCCAGCTCCAAGGGGCAGGCTGCAGGGAGTCCAGAGCTATTGCTTCCCCCAGTCTGGTATCTATGGAGGCGAGTGACCCGCCCAGTAAAGAAGGTGTCTGCGGTGTGAGAGAATGATGCAACTACAGGGATCCTGGCTGCTGTCGCTTCAGCCCTCTCCTCAGCCACAAACCCCAGCCGCTACTCACGCAACTCTAGTCCGCTCTGCCTTCCCTCCACCGGAGCCCAGGGCGAGTGGCTGCAAAGGAGGTTTTGTGCATTGGCCCTTTACGAGGGTACCTGTGTCTCCAGCAGACTCTTGTCTTTCCCCAGCAGACAAATCTCTGCCGATTTTCGTAGCCAGAAAACCATGTGGGGACCTCTTCCTGGCTCTGGTGCTCTGGGCTGGGGAGGCTGACTGGGGGTTGAGATCCCATGCTGCTCAGGCGGAACCTTTGCAGCTGAGATATCTCTCTGGAATTTCAGCTGCTGTCTATGGGAGCAGGGTTAGCCATTTTTGTGTGTCCATCCTTCCTATCAATCTTGGCGTGCCTTCTTCCATAAATCCTTTGTTATAA
This sequence comes from Micronycteris hirsuta, assembly GCA_004026765.1. NCBI lineage: Eukaryota > Metazoa > Chordata > Mammalia > Chiroptera > Phyllostomidae > Micronycteris > Micronycteris hirsuta. Next base: position 150,817 of record PVJI01001616.1, on the reverse strand, counting down.
GACTTCTCTTCAGCTAGTCTTCATTTGGTTATTCAGGTTGATTGCTCTATAATTTAGTTCTAAATCCAGATTTGTCCTGGAAGGAGGTGAGTGTAACATCCCCCTGCTCTGCCACCCTCTGGGATCTCTGGCCGTCAGTCTTTGATGTTACTCAGCCAGCAGCCACGTCACTCTAGTCTCTGCCTCTGTTGTCACACAGAGTTCTCCCTGTGTGCCTCTGTTGCTGTTCCCAGATTTTCTTCTCTTTGGGAGAACATCAGTAAACATCATATTGTGGTAAAGGCCCACCCTATTCCCTATGTCCTCGTCTTAACCAATCGCCTCTGCAACAGCTTCATTTCCACATAAGGTCCCGTTCTGAGGTCCTGGGGAGCATGACTTCAACTCGTCTTTTTGGAGGGCAAATTCAATCCATAACAAAAGCATTAACCCTAAGGGAAAGGACTGATATATTATATTATATTAAATAAAAAGTGAGCAATTCCTCTCTTCTGTAAGACATGTCAGATAAAAAAGATAAAAGAAATTAGAAGTCCTTTACCCTATTTTTAGTAATCTTGGTACTATAAAACAAATGTGAGTGCTAGATAAACTACACACTTCAACATAGAATTATTTTTATTAAAAAGTAACATTTTAAAAAGGTAGTACAAAAATACAGAGTAAAAATTCATTTGTTCTTAAGCCTAAGTTATTTGTCATAAACCATTTTATTCTTTTTCTTTGGGTTTTAAACTTTGGTTTGAAAGGTCTCCTCTATTTGAGATTACTTTTGGAATTCTCCAATTCCTTCCATGTTATTAGGTATTCATTCATTCACTCACTCAATCACTCACTCATTTATTCATTCATTCAGCAAATCATTTACTTACATATATGTACAGCAGATACACATGTAAACAGGACTAAATGTTCCCACTTATATTATAGTAAAACAGGCTTTAAAAATCATACAAATAATTCAATTTGTATGTAAGAATTTGATTAGTGTTATAGAAAATAATAGAGTGAGGAGGATCAGAAGTGCCAGGTGTCTCTATCATGTTGTAAATTTAAATATAAATGAGTCTTTTTGATAAAGACCAGTTTGATCAGGACATATTTCAATGAAAATATGAGCATACTTAAATATGAAAATATGAGCATAAGTATACTTAAAAAGTACATATTATGCTATGTTTAGGAATAACATTTAGAAGAGATTAGAGAAACACTCCAACTAAATTTTTCTCCAACTGCTTAGATTAAATGGTGAAATAAAATGTTTTGTGTCATGATTTTGGAAGATAAAAGTAAGTGCTGTTTTTCTGGAAGGGGTAAATAAATGATATAACCTTAATCAGATATGTATTAGATATTGACATTTGGCTGTGGACGAGGCAGCATGGATCTTTATTTGGCTCTTTTCTGCTGATTTACCTTTGTCATTCCTGCTTTCCCATTTCTTCTCCTCACATGAAACCAAATTCCCTGGTTTTTGATTAGCTGATTAGTTCTGTATCAAAAATACCTTCAGTGCTTTCGGCCAGCTTGACTTTTAGTGGCACAAGCCATTCACAAACATAATTTCATTAAAAATGATAGTACTTTGAGTGGACTTTTCTTATTTCCACCAAATTCAGATGTATGAGACAACTTCCGCCAAGTCCTGTGCAATGCGAACTCCCTCTGCGTGCTGTGCGTTGACAGAGGACTGCCTGCCAAGACCATGACCTTTAAGCAGGGCCCCATCTCTTCCAGCTTCGCAAGTGTTGTCCCTTACAGCAGCCTAGAGACTATCAATATGATATACTGTTTAAGATCACTACTCGTTCTTTTTCTTTTTTTAAAATTTAAGGCAGGGAGTACTTTTCTCAAACCCATCAGGGAAATGAACAGGTTGGTTCTGTAACAAAGCGTCATGATATAAAGCACAGGCCAGTGATTGTGTATGAGTGAGTATACACTGCTACATTCAAATGAACTGATCTGACCATGAGTCTTCAATGTTTAACACGGAATAAGCATCCCTGTAAAAGTAGCATTGTTGACATTTTAACTACAGCATTCCTCTCCTTCCTTACCCTTTCCTTTGGCAGAATCCACACCAACCTCCTCATATTGTTCCAAAGGCAGCCATGTCCTCATGGGCCTCAGAAAACTGTCCTTTCTCCATGCCCTCACCCATGTACCAGTGGACAAAGACACACTTGGCATACATCAGGCCAAACTTGTGGTCCAAGCGAGCCCAGGCCTCAACAATAGCCGAAGTGCTGCTCAGCATGCACACAGCTTGCTGTGCTTTGACCAGGTCTCCACCAGGCACCACAATGGGAAGCTGGTAATTAATACCAACTTTGAAGCTGGTGAGGCACCAGCCCACCAACTGGATGCTGCAGTTGGTCTTGATGGTAGCGAGGGCAGCATTGGCATCATATCACGATGGGGACCATATCACCATAGTACATTCCGCCATCTGGTGCTCAAAGCATGAATTGGTGACCTTTGCTACGGAAAGTTGTTCATGGTAGGCTTTTTCAGCAGAGATGATGGACGTATGTGGCCAGAGGGAAGTGGGTGTGGGGATAGGGCACCAAGCTGGGCTGGAATTTGGTCAGATGAGCATTCAGAGCTCCATCAAATCTGCAAGAAGCAGTGATGGAGAACACAATTTGACCTACTAACCTATTCAGGTTGGTATAGGTAGGGCACTCAATCTCGAGGTTTCTCACTACATAGGTTTCAATCTACGACAGGTATTGTAGATGGCCTCATTGTCAACCATGAATGGAAAGAGTGCTCCAGGGTGGTGTGGGTGGTGAGAATGAAATTGTAGAACTCAGTTACAGCTGTGGAAGCCTGGGGGACCGGGTAATGGAGAACTCCAGCTTGGGCTTCTTGCCATGATTGAGAGAGATTTTCTGTCAGCAGGGAGGGGAACCCAGAACCACTTCCCCCAACAAAGCTGTGGGAAACCAAGAAGCCTTGAAGACGGTGCACTGGCCAGCCAGATTCTGAATTCATTACAGGATGAGATCAACACTCTCTTTGCCAATGGTGTAGTGCTTGCAGGCATAGTTATTGGGAGCATCCTCCTTGCCTGTGATGAGCTGCTCAAGGCAGAATATCTGGCGGAAGGTACCAGTTGGAACTTCATCAATGACTACGGGCTCTTGGTTTACAAGCACTACCCTGGACTCATGTTTGATAGTGCCTCTCACTGACAGTATTTAAAGAGTCATCTCCCCTCCACCCGCAGTGGTAACTTGGCATCTGGCATCAGGCCGAATGCCATGTTCTAGGCAGTAGAGCCCTCAGCGGGCATTGCTGATCTGGACACCAGCCTGGCCAACATGGACGGAGATGCGTTCACACACGGTTGCTTTGCAACTGTCATGGGGGGAGTGGATGGTGGGGAGGAAGAGGAAAGGTTGTTGCTTCTTACAGCAGAGCTCTTAGGTGATGGATATAAGAGAACCTAAGATCACTGCTGTTTCTTCTAGAATCTTCTCAAGAGTAGATGATAGACAAATGTTAATTGCTACACGTGTTTGAAAACTGAGGATCTTCTAGATTTCTGTTAGCAAACTTAGCAGTTTCTTTTTTTTTTTTGGTAATAAGATGGTCACTTGTCAGAGATATTAAAAACACATGTGTTCAAGAGTCTTTTCATTGTGGCTGCCTTGCTCAGGCTGCCTTACTTTGCCAGGTGTGGTGGAATACCATCCCGAAGTGAAAGGTCACTTTGAAAGCACTGTTGTTTTTTCCTTTGCAGACCATCTAGCCAATTAAAAAGGCCCCGAAAAAACTGGCTTCTTGATCCATGTCCATCAGGTCTTCATTAGTTACAGACACAAAAATTTTGTCATTTTCCTTAAGTTCAAATATTCCACCTTGGTAGATGGAATAGAGTCCGTATTCTGAATCTTTAGACCAACAGCTATTTCTAGCGCTTTTCATCAACAGTATAGGGTCATTGTAGGTTGTGGATTTGTAAATGTATTGTACCATTTGTTTGTTTTTCCTTCTGTTCCCTACTGTTGAAACATCCTCAGGTTCCTGAAATCGAAAGTATGTTTGGGAATAAATAAAATAAAACCCCGTTTGATGGATAACGAGCTCTCCATTCCTCAGGTGCATATTATTCAAGAATGAATGTCCTTTTCTTGATGACTCCCAGGAGGTTATTTTATGGCCAAAACCATTTTCATTCTTGGAGTCTGGAGGAAGGTTGGAGAGAAAAAAAGTTAACAAAAGGCAGTTTGTAGCAAAGTAAGGCATGTCTAATAGCTGTTGCTAGCCTATTTTTTCATTGGTATTACAAAGGATTTCAATCAAATATAAAACTTCTTGCTCCTCTAATCTTGCAAGGATTTGAAATTCTGGTCATATAGAAATACAAAGGGCTCTGTATTATTGTGACCCGTTGGGAGAGTACCTTATTTTTCTGTACCTTGTTTGCCATTTATGCCACATCTGCTGCACTTATCTCTGCATAGTAGGGCTGATGTGGTTCACTCCCCTGGCAATGAGTTACCTCTAGGCAGGACCTCTGTCCTGAACCCCTGCCTCCCTTCCTTCTCTGTGAGTTCAAATGAGGAGCATATAAAGAGACCAAAAGAAACATATCTACATCCTTAAGCCTAGAGCTCAGAACTTCTTGCTATTTCTTTGGCTCTCTTTCGATTCCCTCTGTGGTCTTTCTCAGCAGCCAAAGGCACCATCCGAGCAGAAGGCATCTCTAGTCTATAATAAGAGCACAAGGTTTGGCAAAGATATTTCTGATTTAAAGATCTGCAGATCCTTGGATCTTTAAGTCCTAGAGACGGAATAAAAAAGCGTCCTACAAAAAGTCCTAGAGACGGAATAAAAAAGCGTCCTACAAAATATGATATTCCTTTAAACTTTGGGCTCATCTCCATGACTGAAACAAAATTTAGCTTTTCAAGAGTTTAAAACAACTATCATATTTTTTGATAAGTAGTGAACAGTAACATCACAATAATGATCTCACTCATAAGCAGAACTTGTTAATTATTTATAAAACACGAGTTCAGGAATATCTGGAAGGCAAAGGCCTAGAAAAATTAAAAACAAAACCTTCCCCAAACACCCCATTAACTGATGCCTGAAATTTCTTAAACTTGGGGCAAAACCTTTCACAATAATAAAAGTGACCACTTAGTGAGTACTTAAAATACACCAGGCATTTCACATGTGTTAATCTTTACTGTTTAATGAGTTAGGGATGATCTCTGTTTTGTATAAGAAACTGAAGCTTGATTAGGTTAAGTCATTTGCTCAAAACACATGTGTAGGCAAAGAGGCGCTGGGATTCCAGTGGGGGTGTGCAGACTGGAAGAACCATGCCCTACCTAACTCAGCGCTCGATGGGCACCTGCTCTACAGTGGACGGTGGGTTTAATGTCTTTGGTTAAACCGTATGACGCTGACGTTTCTGTAAGTGAAAACTAGTCAAGTATCGGCAACTGCTTGCGGTGCAACCTAAATAAATGTCACAAGGAGTGCTCCGTGACTAATGCCTGATTTAGAACTTTGAAGAGGGAGAAGGTTTGATAAAAATGAGAAAGATAAATTACTTTAAAGAAGAAGGAAAAAAGCAAAAATGGAGACAAGGGAAACTCAAAGGCCAAGTTTTCCCCATTTGTAATTTTCCGGAAGCCAGTTATGTCAGGGCAGCAACTGAGCCATTTGTCTTGTAACCTTGCTTCTGAAAAGAGTCAGTCTGAGACCTGCTCACTGCATTTTGTAGATAGCTACATACACGTTTCATGTGCAAGTGAAAAGAATAAATTCTTTGGAACAAATTCATCCATTGCCTCTCTTTACACCATGTATCAGTTGTTTCTCTTACTTGGCACTGGGGGTGTGTTTCTTCTCTGTTTGGCCCCCGTTATGTGAGCTGCTACTCTCTGAAGTTCTCTTCTTACTAGCTGAGGGCCACTCTGTTGACTTTCTAAAAGAGAAAAGACAAAGACTCATCAGCACGTGTCCAACGACCTCTCAAATAGCACTTTGCTGTCTACAGCTGCTGTCAATCAGACATTGAGAGCACTCTCGGGTTTCCGCGTTGATTACATGATTTCATGAAAAACAGCCTACATTTTAGTATGATGATCAGTCTACTTCAATTTATGTTTAATTTGAAAAGTACTTTTGATGAGAAGAATAAGCAGTCATTTGGGTTATAATTTATCAGCATCTCAGAAGTAATCACGGTGAATATGACAAAGGTAAGATTATGGCCCTCTTCCAAAAATCCCCAAACAAACAAACTGAAATCTGTGGACCTGCGATAATCTTGCTGAGTCATTAAAGTGCACAAATAGCCCTGGCTGGTGTGGCTCAGTTGGTTGGAGCATCGTTCCACAAAGCAGATGGATGCCAGTTCGATTTCTGGGTTTCAGGTTCTCTCCCTGGGTCAGGGGGCATAAGAGAGGCAACAACTGATGCTTCTTTTTCACATCGATGTTTCTCTCCCTCTCTTTCTCACTCCCTCCCCCTCTCTCTAAACATAAATGGATGAAGTGCACACATAACCAGGTATTGGTAAATTTCTATATTGAGTTACATATAGAATCAGAATGATACCAATTTCATAATCTCTATTTTTTCCTCTTTGCCAGCCACTAGTGATTCTGAAGGAGTAGCAGTGATAACAATTATCCATATGTGCTACAAGCTGGTATCCAACAGTCATCCCTCCCAGCTTCCAAAAGGAACGTGAATTGACATACTATTCACAATAATCAGTACACGAGCATAGAAATCGCTGGTTCACTAGATCATAACAAACAAATAACTTATTGACCACCATCGAAGTACTTTGGAGCAGCCTTAAAAAATAGATTCAACGAACTACTCTTTCAAAAAATCTGCTCAAACTTCCCAAGTGTGTTTACATTGGCTTTTCAAATAAATTACATTCTTTTATCAAGTAAATATTGCCAGGAACAAGGCACTTACTCCATCCTGCAAGAGCAGCAAAGATTAATCACTTATCACACTGACTAAGCCCTCAAGGGATTTAAACAATCTTTCAGGGAAGATACGAATTAGAAAATGAAAACTTCTATTGGAAACAAAGGGGAATATCTCTTGAGAGGAGGTAAAGATTCCTATTTACTGGAAAGCTGAGGTCAGGGGACTATTTGTGCTAAAACCTTTTTATTCCCTTACTCCAGCAAACCAAAATACCCATCACATCTAAGACAGGCACTCTTCCAGGGACAGGTCAAAAGAATTATAAAGAAACAAGTACAAGAAAGTGTTTGATGTGCAAGGATAATTATCTTAATAGGGTGAGGATGAGCAGCCTTTGGGCCACCCAGGATAGGGAAAAGGCCCAAAGCAAGATGCACAAAACTTTCCTGGAACTCAGGCAGGGGAGGAGTTCAGTTTCAGGTTTGAATGATGAGCCAAAGTATAAAAGATTTGAATGCTAGGCTAAGAAATTTGGGTTTTAGAGGGTATGGGAAGACTCTGAAAGGTTTTGATCAGGGAAACAAAAAGTTATGTTTTGTGCTTTAGGTTTATCTGTCTCTCGGAATAAGACTTGATGGATAGAAGGTGAGAGGGCTGGAGAATGACAAGTTGCCAGACCATGACTGCAGAACTGAGAATGGAAGGCCTTAACCTCGACTAGTCGTGGAAGGAAGGAACTAAGGAGGTGATAAAATTCCACAGGGGAAAAACGAATGGGAAATGAGAATCTCTTCTCACTTCTTGTTTTGTATTAATTGTTACTTATTCAGGATGGGTGGACACATATACCCTGCTGAAGACCAAACGTGGCATGGGGATGCATAGTCAATTACATATTATTTTCAGGATGCTCAGCTTTCAAGGTTGGTGTGTCTGTCCATTTACTCATAACCTTCAGTGTTAAATAATTCGTAATGCCCTGCCTGCCCCTAGACCTGAGCACTTTGTTTTTAAGTATTCAATAACAAAATCCAATTATAAATATCTTGTATTAGAAGCCACTGCAAGGATATGGGAAAGCCAACATTTGAAAGCAAATTCTTTTTTTTTTTTTGTTTTGACTTTTTAGATTCAGTTGTTGATAGTTGTGAGTTTGTTGTCATTTTAATGGTCATAGTTTTGTCCTTCTTTTTCTTAACTAAGACCCTTTAACATCTCATAGAATAAGGGCTTGGTAATAATGAACTACTTTACCTTGTCTGGGAAGCACTTTATCTGCCCTTCCATTCTATTTTTATTTATGATTAAAATTGTAAAAGTTTATTTATTTTTATTTTTTCACACAGTATTTTTATTTTTTAATACATTTTATTGATTATGTTTTTACATTTGTCCCATCTTTTTCTCCACTTTATTTCCCTCTGCCCTGTAACCACCACCCACCAGCATTCCCCCCTCTTAGTTCATATCCATGTGTCATACATATAAAGTTTTTTGGCTTCTCCATTTCCCATACTGTCCTTAACCTCCCCCTGTCTATTCTGTGCCTACTAATTATGCTTCTTATTCCCCTGTACCTTTTCCCACATGCTCCCCTGCCTCCTCCCCACTGAAAACCCTCCATGTGATCTCAATTTCTGTGACTCTGTTCCTATTCTAGTTATTTGCTTAGTTTGTTTTTGCTTTTTTTTTTTTTAGGTTTGGTTGTTGATAGTTGTGAGTTTGTTGTCATTTTACTGTTCATAGTTTTTGATCTTCTTATTTTCCTTAGATAAGTCCCTTTAACATTTCATATAATAAGGGCTTGGCAATGATGGACTCCTTTACTTGACCTTATCTGGGAAGCACTTTATCTGTTTTTCCCTTATAAATGATAGCTTTGCAGGATAGACTAATCTTGGCTGTAGGTCCTTTCCTTTCATCACTTCGAATACTTCCTTCCAGGCCCCTCTTGCCTACAAAGTTTCTTTTGAGAAGTCAGCTGATAGTCCTATGGGAATCCTTTGTAGGTAACTGTCTCCTTTTCTCTTGCTGCTTTTAAGATTCTCTCCTTCTTTTTAATCTTGGCTAATTTAATTATGATGTGCCTTGGTGTGTGTTTCCTTGGGTCCAACTTCTTTGGGATTCTCTGAGCTTCCTGGACTTCCTGGAAGTCTCTTTCCTTTGCCAGATTGGGGAAGTTCCCCTTCATTGTTTTTTCAAATAAGTTTTCAATTTCTTGCTCTTCCTCTTCTGGCACCCCTATGATTCAGATGTTGGAATGTTTAAAGTTGTCCCAGAGGTTCCTAAGCCTCTCCTCATTTTTTTGAATTCTTGTTTCTTCATTCCATTCTAGTCGAATGTTTCTTTCTTCCTTCTGCTTCAAACCATTGATTTGAGCCCTGATTTCTTTCCCTTCACTATTGGTTCCCTGTACATTTTCTTTTATTTCACTATGCATAGCCATCACTTCTTCCTCTAGTTTGCATCTGTACTCAACCATTTCTGTGAGCATCCTGATTACCAGTGTTTTGAACTGTGCATCTGATAAGTTGGCCGTCTCTTTACCGCTTAGTTGTATTTTTTTCTGGAGCTTTGATCTGTTCTTTCATTGGAGCCATATTTTTTTTGCCTCTGCACACCTGCTTTGTAATAAGGGGCAGAGCCTTAGGTATTTGCCAGGGTGGAGTAACCCATGTCACTGAGTTGTGGTGCTGTATGTGGGGAGGGGTCTGAGAGGGAACAATGCCATTTGCTGAGCTCTCAGTGGGCTTTCAGTCACTTTCTCTACTACCCACAAGTAAATTGGGCCCTTCTGATGCTGATTCCCGGGTGGGTGGTCTTGTGTACTTGGGTCTCCCAAGGAACTCTCTGGTGAGTCTGGGAGTTTCTCCTGCCACCTCAACCCACACGGTTTTTTTTTTCAGTCAGAGGTTTTGAGGCTTTCTTTCCCTGCACTGGAACCATGGGTTGTGCAGTCTGTCTTGCTCCCCAGTTGTTCCTCCCAATTTATCTGCACGCAAATGTGAGACTGTCAGCTCCGCCAGCTGCTGCCTTGCCTGGTCTGCCAGCCACCATCTTGCTGCATGTCCTCTCTGCCCAGCTGCCCATCTCCACCCCTCCTACCAGTCTGAATGAATGTTTCTTCTTTCATTCTTTGGTTGTCAGACTTCCATACACTTCGATTTTCTGGCAGTTCTGGTTATTTTTTGCTTTTAAATTTGTTGTTGTCCTTTTGGTCGTGAAAAGAGGCAAAGTGTATCTACCTATGCCTCCTTCTGGACCAGAAGATTAGCAAATTCTAAAAAGAGGAATGTCCAGCTGTCTATAGCAAACACCTCTGAGAAAAGAAACTTGCAAATATGTATATTTGGGTGTCATGGATACATTTCAGTTGTTGAGAAGCACATGATTTCTACTCCTTGATGAGTAAAAAAGATTATTTTTCTTCCAACACAGAAAATAATACGTGCATCTACTGTAGACCATGCATCTGGGGTACCTCATCAGCAGAGGTGGAGTGTTCAATACTCTCACCACTTTTGCCTTCAGGGAAATGATCAGAAAAGATGCTTAGACCCTGGGACATGGTCTGGTCCTCTCTGTCATGTTGGTGTGCCCCAGGACTGTAAGTGTCCAGTATATGTATTCAGGCCTGTATGACCATTAGTGTGAGAAAGTGGGGCTATAGTGAGCCAAATGCAAAGAAGTTGTAAATTTAATTCCATGATTTTATTTATGTATTTATTAAATCAAAAATAGGTATTAACAACCTTCTATGTAGAGGCACAGAGATGGAATTAGCACAACATTGTAAATTCACTAAATGCCACTGAATTGTGCTCTTTAAATGGTTAATTGTATATTATGTGAATTACATCTCAATCAAAATACTAGCCCTGGCTGGTGTGGCTCAGTGGATTGAGCGCCAGCCTGTGAACCAAATGGTCGCTGGTTCGATTCCCAGTCAGGGCACATGCCTGGGTTGCAGGGCCAGGTTCCCAATAGGGGGTGCATGAGGGGCAACCACACATTGATGTTTCTCTCCCTCTCTTTCTTCCTTCCTTCCCCTCTGTCTAAAAATAAATAAATGAAATATTTAAAAAATAAAAAGATACACATATGCAGAAGATGGTACAGATAAGGGTGGGGGATCTAAGGTTTGAGGCACAGGATTAGGTGCTTGGTATAGAAAAGTAAGAGAAACTGACACATTTTCTGTCTTTGTGGCTTTCTAATCTACTAAGGAATCAGCACAAAGATTTTTAAAAAGATATAAAAATGAAAGGAAATGAACAAGCTAAGTGTAATAGAAATAAGGTATAGAGGAACTTAGATGGCCAGGGAAGATCTGACAATTAGGTGATGAGGAAGGAGGATGAGAAGGTGCCATTTTTTTAAAAAGCTAGGAATGCAAGAAGCCAGATGGAGGCCCGAAGAAGCCAGCCTGGGCAACAGCACTGCTGGAGGTGTGGGTCACGAACAGGAAGATGGCTGTGGCATGGGGACCGCGGGATGAGAACTGTGGGTGTGAAGGCAGGTTGCTGCCGAAGGGATGAGGGAGCAAGGGATTGCTGCATAAAGAAAGGCACAGACCCGTGGTGGTCAGAAGCAGAGAAGATGGATAATTTGGGGGCCCTTATTTATCTTACTTCCAGCCATGTTCTAGAAAGCATTTAGATGGCTTGCATACAACACATTAGAAGGTAAAAAAGAATGATTGAAGAAATTGAGGTGAAAGGAAATCCATGTTGGAAAATTAAGATTCAGCTGAAATAAAGTTCTGGCCATTAGTGGGCCACAGATTTGGTTCTGAGCTTTCTAGCTACCAATGCAAAAAAGGAAATAGAATCAAGTAGCTAGAAATACTGAGCAGCAGGTCAGAGGCAGGGTGTGTGGATAGGGGCTGAGTGAAGGAGGGTAGAGGGTCATTCACCCTGCCATGAAGTTGATAGTAGAAAGTTAAAAGAACAACAATAAAAAAAATACTACCTGGAACTGTAGAAATGGTTTCCTCATAGGTTCTCAAAAACATCTGCAAATAGTATTGAATAAAGGTTGTTAATTTCCCTAAAAATTTTAAACTGACTATAGAATGCCTATGGCCCTTTTTCCTGATGTCTGACAGATTTCTGTGTAAGGTATCAACCTAGGAAGATTTGAGCTGTTCAAGCATAGACTGTGAGCAGGGTAGGGTGTGAGCTGGGGAGAACACTGAGGCAGCCATCCTCACATGCTGATCAGGAAGAGTCCTCTGTCTGGGAAAGTTCTGTCCCTGGATGATGCCTTTGAAAGTCCACACCTGGAGCAGCATAGAAGTAAGGAGCCATCTGCTAGGTTAGGTCAGCCTACTCTTTGCCAGACCTCGAGGTCTCTGCGTGGGGAGTATGTGCGTGTGCGTGCATGTGTATGCATGAGTGTTCTATGTAATAGAGCCCAGGGGCTTTAAATCATTGGACAGACCCGAGCCTCATGACATAGGGCATACCTCTTCTCTCTCGATGCCCAGAGACACACACAGCTCAAGGTGAGGTGTGATCTGGCCATACATGTCATTCTCTCATTTCTGAGATTGTGGCTGAGGCATTCTTAAAGATATTTTACCAAGTTCCCACACCTTTACTAAAAATCTATTATTACCTTCTTTGTACTAACCGGTGGAAAAACCCAGTAAGAGAGTAAACACTGAGATTCTCTGTTAATTAAGCTGATCCTCTCTTGGCTCATCCATAGCTTCTAAATTCCCCTCCATTCCATTATGTCACCCCTGGGGACTTTGTTCATCACTGCCTTCCTTTCCTATCACTGCTGTTAATTTTCCAACTACCGGAAACTCCCCTCCTCTGCACTCCCATCTCAGACCAGAAGCTCTCCGCTTCTCCATCTGTGCCAAGCCCTGACTCCAGATAATGGGAGGACGACCAGCCCAATGGGCATTGGTGTATGAGAAGGGGCCTCAGCATATTCTCTCTCTCTCTCTCTCTCTCTCTCATTCCAGGACAGAAAGGAAGGGAGAAGGTGGAGGAGCAGAAAGGACAGAAGGGTAACTCCCACAGTGTGGGAGGCAGAATACAGTAATAATTAGCGTATGGTCAGATGGCCTAGATTCAAATCTGTCAATTACTAGCTCGGGAAACTTCTCAAGTCACTTAACTGATATAAATATTAACTTCATCTATTTTTAAAAAACAATGATTTCTTCCTCACAGAGCTTTGTGAAAATTAAAGGAGATAACATGTGTAACAGTTATAGGATGTTTACTGGAAAAAGTCTGTTTAGTTTATGTGCCTGGAAAAAAAGAGGAAGTCCTTTGCCGCTACCCTCTCACCCACCCCTCTGGGTCCTCTCTCGGCTTCTCTGTTCTAGTCGGTGGCAGGATGTGAGAATGGGAGGGAGAGGGAGAATGGCAGGAAAGTGGTACATAAATCCATCCCCGCTACTCTTATCTCCCCACTCTCAGCTCCAGCATCGAGTCCCCACTTCCCGCCTCAGTCCCCAAAGCTGTCAGTGTGCCACCCCCTTAACCCCAGAGTCCGTGGAGTCCCATTCCTAGGATCCTCAGGACCCTTCCCCAGCCCTGGGCCTGGTCACTTGGGGTGATGGAGCCACAGCTGCTTCGGTACAGCGTGTGTGCAGTGGGCCACACTTCCGGGGCAGCCACAGAGCACAGGTATTTCCAGGACTCCCAGGTGTGTGTCTAATTTCATTTCTTATAGAAATAGCATCATAGCTGATATCTGGGCCCTATGGTGAGGACTGTTTAGGTTTGTAAACTGGATCCCAAAGCACCAATAAAACACTGATTCTATGAAAAGCCATACTGAACACCAAACAATGGGCTCGCAGTCATGTCATTAAAACACATCCTCCTCTTGTTCCAGGAATGTCCCAGTATTTTTTTAGAATCAATCATGGGATTTTCTACTTTACAGAGTATTTTCATATCTGTGTTCTCATCTGACTTTTCTGAGTAGGCAGAAGGTAAGTATTACTAAATACCATCTTATAAAGAAGAAACAGCTGTAGAGAAGAAACTTAATTTGATGTGTCACATTGCTGACAGAATTATTATGTAATCGTATTTAGTGAAATAAACTGTTAGCTGACATAATGTTTCTGCTAGAGATCCCATTTAAGCAACTTCTATAGACAGATAATACTCTACTTTGTCATTTAATAACTATAAATTGAGATGTCATCACCTTCAGTTTCTCAGTATCTCTTCCTTCCCTCTTCCTTTCCTCTTTCTTTGTCTCTATATGCATAAAAGTAAATACATGTTTTCAGAGATCAACATCTGGGAAAAATATAGAACAGCATTATTTGGCCTCTTTTGTCTTCTGAATAGAAAAAAATCACACACATCCTTCATTGTTGTGTGACCTTGAACATATAGCTCTGCCTGTGCCTCAGTTTCCACAGTGTAAGATACTGGGGAGGCTGTTTAGAGTAGAAGCATGAACTCTAGACCAGGAGTCAACTAGGACCCACTGTTTGGTGCTGTTCCACCTTTTTCTAGTTCTCTGAATTTAGGGAAAAATCACTTAAATACTCTGGACTTCAGTTTTTCCTGTTGCAAAATGAGGAGTCTAGACATGATGATCTTGAGGACTCCTTCTCCTCTAACCTTCTGTGCTGGCTGGCGAAGTTGCCTGAGGGTTCACCTACCTTTCTCACTAGCTGACGTAGTTGCCACTTTATATGCCAGCAGGGGTTGTTCAGACTCTCGTCATCATAGGGGTCCCAGGAACCATCATCTTCCTTTAATAAGCAAGCAATGCCGCTTTTGGACAACTTCTCCTGTACCTAGGGCGAGATGGAACATCACACAATATCATGCACAAGTGCTTTGTATATTCGTCCATTTAGAAGTTAAAACTACAGAAACTGATGAGACATTCAGAGTCGTCTTGGCACCCTGGAGACACTGATGGCTTAACATTAAAGCAGGCAGACTGTTCTTTGCCCTTTAAATAAAGGTAAGCAGTTGGATATGGTGGAAATGTCACCAGCGTGGGCCAGGCATTCTGGGTCACAAGGACCTTGACTGCCCCTGTCATTCGTCAGCTGTGTGTCCCTCAACAAAAAGCTGCTTGTCTTCTGTGTCTGTTCATTTGAGTTTTGAGCTGGTTCACTGTGGTGATGGTTGAGGTCCCTTCTAGGTCTAACATGGTATGGATCCCATTGTAAAGATGGAAACTCACCTAAATACAAAGTAGGAAGTGAAATCTGTTCAAATGTAAGGATTCTAAATGAAAAATTAGCCAAACAGTCTGGGGAGCAGGTAGCATTTTGGTACTCGATCTGAACTTTGGCTCTCTGAGTAGACTAGTTATTGTGACTTCTACTTCTCTTGGATGGCGGTGTCTGGATCACGTTGCCACTAAAAATCTGAATACTGCCTCACTGAATATCCACACTAACTAGGGATTTATTTACCTGCAGACTTGAAACACCATTTGAAGTTTTGCTGCCTTATCCTGCTTCAGAATAAACATTTATAAAGGCCAGATCATCGTTGTCAACAAAGTCCTTGCTTGATGTCAAACACACATGCCCCCATTCACACACACGCATGCATGCGAGCACACGGAGACACTCTCACATACTTCCCTAACCAACCAGAGCACTTCAGCCTGATTACTGGTTATTCTTACAAAGAAAAACAGGAAGTTCACTCAAGGTCAGAATTATTATTTTAATTTTGTTTCCATTTTAACCGTTGAAATTAAGGAGATGTTATTTCCTCATATAAACCTACTTGACTGACCTTCCTATGGAAAGATGGTATCGTTCCAAATCAAAGTAACTGCTTGCAAGAGGTCCCAGCCAGAGCATGCGGTTCTGCACTCAGCCAAGTACCCCGTGGACATTTGATCAAGGTCACTCAAGTGCAAAAATATAAACCTGAGTCAATTAATTCCTTTCACACACTCTGGCATAGGACACTCATTTACTTTTAAATGTTTATTTTCTTTCTTCCTTTATTTAATTACCAGAGTAAAGCATTCTTCTGGAGGTGACAGCTGACGCCACCTGAGTTGAGACATGACTAGCAAAAGAGTTAGAGAGGGTTTCTTTGCCCCTGCTCACCCAGACTCTTCTGTTTTAGGCATCTATTGACATCTGCAATTGATGTGGGAACTGAAAAGCCTTTCCAAAAGAGAAACTTAATTGCATATGCTTTAGAAATATGAGAACTTGTCTAGCACACTGCAGCGGGAGTGGGGGCGGGGGAGTGGGTGGAGCATCAGGGAGGAAATTTGGACTCAAGGTGGTTCCAGGAAGAATGGCTTTATTTTGCTCTCTCCCAGCCTATGGGTGTAGCTTGGCCAGGCACTGGTCTGAGGAAACGAAACAAAGAGGCTTGCAGACTTCTATAACCCATTGTGCAAAAAGATGTATGGGACACAGAAGGGAGAGAGCAACTTGACCTCCTACTTCACAGCAGTGGTAAGCTGTCAAGGCTAGGGGAAGGGCAGGAAAAGTCTGAGCCAAGAGCTTCTTGGGGTCAGGATATACAGTTACTGTGACAGGAAGTGGAGTTTGAGAGGGGTGGGTTTGAAGCAGGGGCCAGAAGCAGGGGTCAACTGCTGCTTAGTGACTCTGGATATCCTCTGGGAATTTTTCAGAAACTTTCTGTGTGGAAGGGAGAACCTTGAAAATTGAGTGTGTCCTAGGTTTACATGGAAGGGAGGTTGACAAGCTAATGTGACACTGTTGCTACCTCAAATTCAATGAAGCCTAGAAACATTGAAGATACACAGGCAGCCTAGAAAATAGAGAATAGTAAAAAACACTTTTCTAAAAAACCCGCTAAAATAACCTAATCCCACCTCCTAGTTAAACTTTGGATGATCTCTCTCGTGTACAGGGTTGAGATCCGACTGTGTGGGGGCAATTTTGTGTATTGTTGTTTTCTCTTAAGACTACATAAAAAAGTCATGTTCCTTAAATCTGTAAGAAAATCATATATGGGTAGCATAGATATTTTTATGATATTCACTGTAGAAAATACATAAAATATAGACAAATAAAAAAGAAAAAAGTCTTACCATAATCCTACCACCTAGCAATCACAATTAATCAACACTTTGGTGGTTCTTCTAGGCACTTTTATGCATAAATATTGATTTCTGAATAATAGAAATCCAGAAAGAAAACCCCAACCATATGCCCCATCCCCAAGTGTTCTTTGCATTGTCATTTTCGGTAATTTCTTCTATAGACCTCACCCAATGCTGTCAACCAGACAGATGGGGAAGAAGAAGAATTCTGGGTTATTTCAAAAATGAGTAATGATTACTAATGCAATGTACCTTCTCACCTCTTCCTTTCCACCTCAAAGTATGGTTACTGCTGTACCCCCCAGGCTGTGGCTTTTCTCTCTCGGGCCCCTCCTGCGTGTTGGGGCCAGGAGGGTATGTGAGCTATTTTCATTTGCACGCCCCAGGAAGGACAGACAGCTTCTGCACTGGGTGCCTGCTCTTGTGGTCTAGAGCCCCTGGTTCTGTGGAGTGGATTTCTACACCTGCCATTGGTGCCATTGTCTAGGCCAGGACCACTCAGTCCTTGGCAGGGTTTGATGTCAGAAGGGTGGACTCCTTGGCCAGCCGGTTCAGAGACTTGGAGGTAGCAGTATGACCCTCTCTGCTGCCCAGGCATTAGACTCTGCCAATGCTTTTCTGTAAACCACAAATAGCACGAAGGATCATTTATGGAGATTGGTGGAGAAGAGTCCTGTTCTCTTTTTTCCTCCCTATCCATGATGCCACAGTGATAGGCAGTCCCATCATCATAAAACTTTCTCAGAGAGGCAGAAACTTTGAAGGCTGAGTCCATATTTATTGTTCAGGACTTCTGGTCTACCATCATATTTGTGAAGGTCCAGTCCAATGTTATTCCAGCCTCCTTGTCTCCTACTCCCTATAATCCTACAAATTTTCACCAGCTAAAACCTACACTGAGCTATTTTAAAAATTGCCACATGTTGAGTATGCTTTCCCAAACTCTACACAGACGCCCAAGGAGATTCAGATTCATTTTCCCTTGCAAAGTTTCCTCACAAAGAGGGTGTCAGCTTCATGAGACTGCTCACTACTAATTACAATGGCTACCGTTTATTGAGCACTTATTTAAGGCCTGGGTTCAAAAATGGGCTTTACTTTTTCCAAATTACTTTGTAATTGTGGACAAATCACTTCCCTGAGCCTCTGTTTATCTATAAAATGAGGTCATTATGTTTCCTTTATGATTGTTATGAAGGTGAAGTAGGTAAAAGTTTGCAAGGCTTCTATCTCGAACATAATATTTGCTCAGTATCTGTTAATTCTCCTCGCTTTCTGGAACTCTCAATGAATTTTTCTGCAAGTCTGCATATACGTAAACATATGTACTATGCAATCAAGGAAAATGTACAAGTAAGGAGATGTTAAGCTTTATTGAAATTTCCATTTTTATAGTTGAATTAAAAAAAAACTTGATCATATACAGAAAATTGCATGAGTCAGCTCGATCAAGAACCAGTTAATTTAGTTTTAAAATTAGACCAACTGGTATTGTAAGCAAATTGAGGGCCACTTGTGCACAGAGAGACAGGCTGGCCCTCTCCGTGCTGCAGAACTAGCAAAGGTTAGACACGCTGGCCCCCAGCAGACAGACACAGCAGTGCCCCAGCCTCTTACACAGACTTGGAACTGAAGACACGATAGTTACATTTTTTTTCTTACACATGTACAGGCTGTTCTGAATGTGCCTTCTGATGAAGCTGACTTTACTGGTCATCTCACAGCAGCCATCATTTTCATAATTACCTAGAACTCAAACAAGATTCTGCCTCATTCATTTCCAATCCACTGAAATAACCAAATTTATACTCCACAGCACATACAAACTGCATTTCCTTAACAGGTAAACCCACTCTGGCTTCTGTGCAGTTTATATTTTCCTGAGACCTTTAGTCTTGCATTTTCTAGCCAGCTGGCAGATTTCCTGTTGCCTTATCATAACGCAGCAGGGCACAGTGCGCATCACAGGGCGCAAACACGATAACCCGAAGGACGCCCCGCTGTGCAGGGACGAGCCCAGGTGCCCGAAGCCTAGGGTCCAGCTCTGCTTCCAAAGCCCTGAGTTTCAGTAAGTAATTTCTCTGGGGGTTTCTAGTCTCCTCATCTATGAAATGAGGGGTGCTCAAAGTTCCTTCCAGCTTACAGTTCTTGATAGATTAATCAAAATATATATGAGAAGCCAAAAGTTTGAGTTGGTTTACTTTCAACAATTTCTCAGTCATACTTCCAAAAGTTTTATATAGTTAACAAACACACAAATTAAAATGGCACTGTTTTTTCCTCCTTCAGGTGTACGTGAATTCATACCTGGACCTTCCACAGGCATAGAATGGTAGTTTTGTTTTCAATTGTTTTATGATGAACAGTAAAACGAGAGTTCACCTGATAGCCATTATGTTGCAGACTTTGCCCATTGCATGCCTGTGGCCAGGGAGGAACAGGCAGAGTGCTAGTCCTTTCTGTTCTCACTATGGTCAGCATGTAAACAGCACAGACCTAAAACCAAAACATATTTCAAAGATCTGATCTGTCTCCATTCCCTGTCTTGGAGGAAAAAGGAGAAACCAAGGCTCAGTTCTGATTTCAGTTCAGTGTGTGTTATTCTACCCCCTAACTTTTGGAAGCCTGACTTGTCTGTGTGAAGCCTTTTCACCTGCTCATTTAAGATATTTACGAGAAAGGTGTGGGGAAGAATCTGGCATTGGTTAACAGCTCTGAAGCCAGAGGATAAGCAAACAATCCATAAAGAGAGCATTTCTGTCTGCGTAGACCCCAACTCTAGTTTGCCCGCAAAGCCACTGGAATTAGCCACACCTAAGACAATACCATTATTGTTTGTGTTTTAGAACTTGGCTTTGGGTGGAACTCAGACTCTACCCTGCTCCTTGTGTACTGGTGGTATCACCACATTTATGAAGGTTGGTTATTATTCAACCGGTATTTAGTCAACGCTACTCTGTGGGAGCTGTGTGCTAGCCCCAGGGGTGGACGGGTGAGCAAAAGCAGACATGCCCTGCTCTGATGCAGCCACTCTGGCCCCCAAGAATTAGAGTCAAGACCACGAAAACAGTTAGCAAGACAGCACTCAGCAAGTGGTAGCGACTGCTGATATAAAATACACATACAGCTGAAGACAGAAAACCACCTCAGGAGCTTGGCCGCCTGCATCTGTTAGTAACCGGTGGGGCGAGTTGTGTAACTGCGCATTTTCACACAGTGCCTTACAAAGTTCTCGGTAACTATTAGTGCGTGTTAATCCACTTGAGCAGTCAGGGTCCACAGGCTGAGGAAGAGAACACTTTCTACACTACAAGGTTTTCAAAGAGGAGCGAGCAGAGAGGCAAAGGAGAGGCAGTTAGTTAACCAGAGAGGGCTGACAGCGTCTGTCCACCCATGTGCATTGTACTGACCTGTTTCAGCTCGTTGGTGAAGTACATGTAAGTCACGGCCACAGAGACGGACTGCAGAAGCACCGTAAAGATCAGGATCAGCACGCAGTTCAGTCCCGGGCTGGGGCTCCCTGGGGCCTGCAGTGCAGCCATGGCCTGTCCCGGGGACACTGCTGCAGAGTCTGCCACGCAGTTGCTGAGGAAGCAAAACTCAAAAGGGCAGGGGGGTGGAGCTCTTCAAATGGAAACTGAAAACCATTCTGTTCCTGTAAATAACTTACTTTGTATTTGCCAAAGGCTTTGGAAATAGAGAAGCTTAAGTCAAACAGATCTTTTCTCTGTCACACAGGGCCTGTCAGTTCCTGCACATGTGCATTTGCCCAACGGCAGCAACCCTAGGCTCATATTGCATCTCCAGATACCACAAACACTGAAAGAGCGCTTGCCTTATAACTGGCTTCACCAACAGGATATTCTGGAAAATATCCCTGTTAGGTGAGGGAAGCCAGGGGGTAATCCTGGAAAGAGTGGGGGTAATCCTGGTGTGGTGCACCAGTACTGGGGGCACACCCTCAGCACTCCTGCGGGTCTTGCAGAGGACCTGAGTGAGGGAAAAGAAGCAGCTAAAGCGAATGTACAGGAGTTCGTGGGTGAGCTTATGTTAGAGATAAGATTCTAAGGCTAGTCCTAAATTTCTTTTTGAAATTTTGCCTTTGCTTTGGATTTTGTTTTTGTTTCTGTTTTGGAAAGGAGGGGCTTACATTGCATTTTATTTTTTTAAATTGTATTTTATTGATTATGCTATTACAGTTGTCCCATTTTTTCTCCCCTTTATTCCCCTCTACCCTGTACCCCCTTCCACCAGCATCCCCTACCCCGCCACTCTTAGTTCATCTCCACGTGTCATACATATAAGTTCTGTGGCTTCTCCGTTTCCCATACTGTTCTTAACCTCCCCCTGTCTATTTTGTGCCTACCAAATATACTTCTTATTCCCTGTACCTTTTTCCCCATGCTCCCCTGTCCCTTCCCCACTGAAACCATGTGATCTCCATTTCTGTGACTCTGTTCCTGTTCTAGTTGTTTGCTTGGTTCATTTTTTTTGTTTGTTTGTTTGTTTTTTAGTTTTGGTTGTTGATAGCTGTGAGTTTGTTGTCATTTTTTATCTTCTTTTTCTTAGATAAGTCCCTTTAACATTTCATAAAATAAGGGTGTGGTAACGATGATCTCCTTTAACTTTATCCTGTCTGGGAAGCACTTTATCTGCCCTTCCGTTATAAATGATAGCTTTGCTGGATAGAATATTCTTGGATGTAGGTCCTTTCCTTTCATCACTTCGAATACGTCTTTCCAGGTCCCTCTTGCCTGCAAGGTTTCTTTGCAGAAATCAGCTGATAGTCTTATAGGAACTCCTTTGTAGGTAACTGTCTCCTTTTGTCTTGCTGCTTTGAAGATTCTCTCCTTATCTTTAATCTTGGGTAACTTGATTATGATGTGCCTTGGTGTGTGCTTCCTTGGGTCCAACTTCTTTGGGACTCTCTGAGCTTCCTGGACTTCCCGAAAGTCTATTTCCTTTGCCAGATTGGGGATGTTCTCCTTCATTATGCTTTCAAGTAAGTTTTCAATTTCTTGCTCTTCCTCTTCTCCTTCTGGCACCCTTATGATTTGGATGTTGGAATGTTTAAAGTTAACCCAGAGGTTCCTAAACCTCTCATTTTTAAAAATTCTTGTTTCTTCATTCTGTTCTGGTTGAATGTTTATTTCTCCCTTCTGCTCCAAATTGTTGATTTGAGTCCCAGTTTCCTTCTTGTCATTTTTGGTTCCCTGTACATTTTCCTTCATTTCACTTTACATAGCCTTCGCTTTTTCCTCTATTTTGTGACCATACTCAGCCATTTCTGTGAGCATCCTGATTACCAGTGTTTTGAACTGTGGATCTGATAGGTTAGCTCTCTCTTTACTGCTTAGTTGTATTTTTTCTGGAGCTTTGATCTGTTCTTTCACTTGAGCCATATTTTTTGTCTCTGCATGCCTGTTATATAGTAAGGGGTGGAGCCTGAGCTATGCACCAGGGCAGGGCAGCCCATGTCACTGCATTGTGGCCCTGTGTGTGGGGGAGGGATCCGAGATGGAACAATGCTGCTTCCTGAGCTCTCGGTGGGCTTTCCGTCACTTCCTCCACTACCCACAAGCAAACTGGGCCTTTCTGGTGCTGATTCCTAGGTGGGTAGGTTTGTGTACCTTCTAGAACCCTGAGAGTCACTCCAATGAACTCTGTTGTGAGGCTAAGAGTTTCTCCCACCACTGTAACCCCCACAGGTTTTTTTTAGTCAGAGGTTTTGAGGCTTTATTTCCCCGCGCTGGAACCCTGGGTTGCATGCATGGTCTGTCTCGCCATCCAGTTGTTCCTCCCAGTTTATCTGCACACACATGTGAGGCCACCCACTCCTCCAGCCATCAGCCGCCACCTTGCCCGCCCTGGTCTCCCAGCTGTCACCTTGCCATGCATCCTTTCCACCCTGGCTATCTGTCTCCGCCCATTCTACCAGTCTGGATGAATGTTTTCTTCTTTAACTCCTTGTTTGTTGGACTTCCATACAGTTTGATTTGCTGGCAGTTCTGGTTGTTGTTGTTTTTTTTTTTTTTAATTTGTTGTTGTCCTTCTTTTGGTTGTACAAGGCAGCAAAGTGTATCTGCCTATGCCTCAGTCTTGGCCTGAAGCCCTCCACTGACTTATGTTGCATTTTAGACTAATTAGAATTGTTTTGCTAATGGTTTAGTGAATGGCGTAAGATTTCTGAAATGTATTCATGAATTTGTCAATCTAAAGCATGCTGATTACTTATGTTTAAGTTATGAAAATATATGACTTTGGTAATACAGGTATAAATTATGGCAATACATTTTAAAGGAATAGAATTAAAAGTAGACTGTCCTAATTTCTGGATGAGTTAAAAAAGACTAAGAAAGTTGCAGAAAGCTTGTGTAGAGGGAAGAAGGAAAAAGAAAAGCAAATGAAAACACCGTGTGCTTTCTCTGCTCAAATTAGTAAGTCAAACAATGTGTATAGAGTTTATGTGTCCAGTTGACATGTGTGTGGTCTCTGTGTGATAAATATTCTTCTGTGCATTCATTACATGTGGTGTGTTTTCTGCCTCTGGATGGCATAACTAGGGTGTAATATTTTATTGGCCAAAAGAAAGTGAAAACTTGTATAAATTAACACAGGAGCTTGTGGTTGGGACAAATTATTTAATGTGAAAACCAGTTTTAAGTTTGATTAATGCCTTTTAAAGTTATTACCATAAAAATGTGTTGTTTTACAAAAAATTTATGTTACAATTTTTTGGTTAACTTTGTTTGACAGCCTTCTCCCAAAGCTCAAATTTTAAGGGGCTTTATTTATTTATTTATTTATTTATTTAAAAAAGATTTTATTTAGTTATTTTCAGAGAGAGGGGAAAGGAAGGAGAAAGAGAGGGAGAGAAACAGCAATGTGTGGTTGCCTCTTGCATGCCCCCAATTGGAGACCAGCCCTGCAACCCAGGCATGTGCCCTGGCTGGGAGTCGAATCAGCAATTCTGTGGTTTACAAGCCAGCACTCAATCCAGTAAGCCACACCAGCCAGGGTTTAAGAGGCTTTTCAATTGAAAAATGACTTTAGGTTACTCTAATGGGCCCCTGGAATATCACAAGTATTTGTTCCCCTATTTTTATAAAAGACAAGTGTTGGAACTAATTAAGCCTACTTAATATGCCTAAAGTACATGGGAAGCTTTGTCAAGTAAAGCAATAATAAATATGTTCTATTTATATACACATATTTTTATTACTAAAGTAGATGTTCTAGAGGTTATATAGGTTCTGATATACTTTCAATTCAAAGTGAGGGAGTTTTAGCAAAAGCAAGTCTTATAGCAGCCTAGCTACAATGCAGGCCTGATTCCCCACGTGAGAACCTGTCTGTGGGCGTGGGTCTTGTGTTGCTTTCCACTGGCCCCTCCAAGTAGGAGCTGGGCCCATGCCACGCAGAACGGTCTCCCAGTCACTGCTTAATTTCATTCCAGAAAAAGCCTTCATTTCGAAGTCTCATCTGACACTCTTGCAGACTCAGAAATTGATTTAACCTTTGTGTTCTTCCTGTTTTCATAGAATGTATACTATTACCTTGCTTACCTGGTTTCTTTGTCAAATTCTTGGTTGGATTCTGTGGAAACAACACCTTCCCCCAGTGGGAGGGAATGCCGGCTGCTGTGAATAACTGCTTAGACTGTTGGGTTTGCACAGATTTCCTGACCGTGACCTCTGCTGGTCTACCATGGTAGATTCACCCTGTGAACCAGACACGCTGGGACTGGCTGCAAGCCTGGAGGGCTACTGAGCCCTTCTTCAAACAGATGCATGAGTTATTTTTCATCATGAGACGGCAGGTTAACTGTGCCAAGCCATTGCTCACGTACGCAGTTTGGGATGGTGTGGGGTAGCTGCCAGCCTTGCAGGTAGAAGCACAGCAGCCCATACCCGTATGTATTGAATGCGTAAATGGGACTGCAAATGAAACTGTAACTCATGGGAGGGATGCCAGCAACCCTGTGCAAGAACATTATGGTGCTGACTGCTACCTACTGTTGGTGGTGTTCCCCCCTCCTGAGTCTCTTTGGCTTCTGTATCACACTTTTAGTCCTAGGGTATAGCGTTTACTGTCTCTGTGGTCCATGGATGCGTAGTGCCAACATGCTCACCATACAGGCCCCTTCCCAGAAGAATTAATGTGAAGAATATGAGGGGGAAGAGCAATGTGGGCGTGGAGTTGGGGCCAATACGTGGCTCTCACACCGCTTATGATGAGGACCGGCCAGAAGGAATGTGTATTGTTTTGGGAATGGATTGTAACTCCCTCCTTATCTCCTTTTGGGAGCAGCTTCTTGTCCCATGACTGCTTCTTGATCTTTTCTTTCTGCGTGCACACACTGAGGTAATGTAGCTTAGAGTCACGCATAGGACGCATGCGTCCTTTGTCTGGGACACCCTATAATGAACCTCAAGCTGGAGGAGGTGCAATCTCTCTCACCCTGACCCACTGCCATCAGTGCACTCCCCCGTAACGTGAGTGATAAAGAGCATGTACACACACACACAGATATGTGACTTCCAAAGCATTTGTAAATAGGGGACAGACACCTTGTATTTCTTCAGAAGACTCACCTGGTGGCAGTTTGTCACATTCCTTCTGTATCCTCAGTTGTCCTGATAACTATTAGATTTCTAGCCTGAACAAGCATTCCTTTGAGTAGTGGAGTGTGGATGGATGAGCAGAGGTGTCCAAATACATATCCAATCTTATGTCAGTGTGTTGTAGATGAAAAGGAATAACTGATTTGACGAATAAAGAAAACGTTCTGCCTCATCGTAACGTGGGTAAAATAGCAAAGTGTCAGAGACATTTATCTGGGAGTCAGTAGATGTTCACTACATTGTTGTGTTGGTATGTATCTATAATATGTTGATGTTTATTTGTTCTGCTATTTTCTAGGGGTTCAACCTTGGCCAAGACATTCACATTTTGTGGTTTTATTTTCCTTATTAACCAAGCAATAGGGTTTACTATGAGGTCTTTAAGGTCCCTAGCAGCTCAATCATTTTATGATTCTTTTGTATTATGTCTTGGTCATGCAGAGATAATAAAAATTTATTTCTTTACCTGAGGGAAGTATGTCCAAGATTTCTTCTGATGGAACTTCAATAGCTTTAAGATAGAAACTGCTACATCATCACTAGCCATTAACTAACACTTTGGTTTGGAGGTGGGAATGAGGATGGGGTATAGGTGGATGCAGTAGATTTCATGATTGTTTCCAATTTCTCATCCTCCCTCTGTTTGTGTCCTTTGCCATGTGCTTCACAGTTCATCTCACTAGAGAGTATATTTCCCTGCTTCCCTGACGGTGGACTTGGTTGTGTAGCTTGATCGTTGGGATATTAGTGGACCTAACACTAGAAGGCTTGAATTATAATAGCACAGCTGGTCCTGCCATCTTGACTGCCATCATTTCTACAAGAAGACAAGCTCTAGGTCATCCAAGGAGGATGACAGCTTCATGCAGCTGAGCTAAATCCAATCTACACTTTGGAGCCAAGGTAAGCTGGACACAGCCTAAGTCAGTTGATTCACGAACAAGTGGGTAAGAATAAATGATTCTTTAAATCCATTGAATTGTTGGCTACAGGGCATTATTGTGGCAATAGATGGCTGATAGATCCTAGGATCGTTTAGGGTATTTTCAGCTGCAATTAGCACAGAACACTACTTAAAAGAATAAAATTCCAATTGAGTCTTGAGTGTCAAGCAACTGAAGTAAATTCAGACAAATTAAACAGAAAAAGAAATTTATTATTAAAAAAACTGGGTAGTTAGAATTTTGGTGGCAGTTACTAGAAACAGATTTGGAGCTATCCACCACCATAAACAACACCCAAGTCTATCCACATAGTCATTCTGGTAGCAATATACCAGATTTTGCTATGTATAATGCACGATTTTTTGCCCAAATTTTTTAGGAAAAAATAAGGTTGCACATTATACATGGATAGTACTAATTCTGTATCTGTATAAATGTTTTCAATTCTTTTATTCACGCTTTTGCATTAAAAGTGTATCTCTAGAAAGCAGTAATGATATCTGTATGCAAAATAATACCCTGGACTATGATAATCGATTTTGTTTCTAAATATAAATAAATAAATACTTGAATTAAAAAATTAAAATGAAAAATTTTTTTTTCCTGAAAGTTTGGGCCAAAAAAGTGGGTGTGCCGTGTACATGGCAAAGATACGGTACCTGTCGTCACCACAGGCCACATCTATCATAGGAGCCATCTACACACGATGCCAGATGCTATCACTAGAACCAGTGACACTGCTGTTTCTGAAAATGGAACACAGTGGTTACTGGGCAAAACCCGCAGAATGGAAATGCTGAGCCTCTGCTTCGTGACTGTTCATGATCCATCACAATTTTCTGACATTTGCAGGTGTTTATGCATCTGCTTGGTGGAGCCTAGATCATGTCGTACCCTAGCTTAAATGGACAACAGGAAGGTGAATACCTGGTATTTTCAGCTTCTCTGAGGGGAAGTAGGCTGTACGTAAAGTGGGAACTCCTAACATAGGAAAGAGGTTGCGTGTTGGCCAGCCAACTGAAAGAAAAATGCGCTTCAAACAATGAAGGAGTTATCAGCTCACCTATCAGTGCGTCTAGACAAGATAAAAGGCAGGCATCCTCCTCACTGCTCCATCCTGGCAGGTTCTTTTCTTTTCAACACTCTTCCACAAGTTGGCTGAACCCTAAGGCTGCTTCCCTCGAAGTAATTTCTCAGCCAGTGGTTCTCAATCCAAGCTGCACATCCAAGTTATCCTGTTAAAATACCAATTAAGGTCCAGTGTCTTCTGTACCCACTGGGGCAGAGGCTGATCAACCAAGGCTCTGGTAAGCCCTGACCCCATGGGTGGTGCTGCCTCTGTAGGAGCTCTGTACCCAGGTCATGGAGGCGTCAGCCCCATGACTATGCTGGCACTGCCCTCACAGTGGGCGCTCTGTGGTTTCCCCCCACTTAGGGAGAGAGCTCTCTTCAACCCATTCTATAAAGGCACTAGTCGCATTCATGAGGACTCTGCCTTCACAACCCATTCACCTTCCAAAGGCCTTACCTTCTAATACTATCACCCTGAGTATATGTGTATGTATATATACATATATACACACACATACATATGATACATATATGAGAAAAGAGACCTGTCCAGAAAGTATCCAGCCATGTACTGTTGAAAAATAGAGACATTTATTGAAGAAGATACAAGATAAAAGAAACATTTTACATGGAACAATGATGCCTCAGTCACTGTCAAAGTAGGTACCTTGGGACCTCACACAGTTCTCCCAATCGCCAGCAACTGCCCTGTTGTATTTTCCTGAGTCTCATTGATGGTCTGAAGTCTCTTCCCTTTCGAGGATGATTTTAGTTTTGAGAAAAGCCAGAAGTCACAGGGCACCGAATCTGGGCTGTAGGGGGTCTGAGTCACCTGGGCGATTTGATGTTTTGCCAAAAAACTGCAGAAGATGTGGTGCATGAGCGGGCGAGCACGTTGTTGTGATGAAGCTGCCAATCACCAGTTGCCCACAGCTGCTGCCTTCTGTATCATCCAAATAGTTTCCATGGAGGAATGTTCAAGTGTTACACAAAATTTGATGCAGATTTGTTGCTCTACTCACTCAATCATTTTTAATGTGATGGCCACTTAGTACTTGTGCTCACTCATGGCATCCACATTCCCAGTGACTAGTGCAGTGAAGTCATCATTGTTCACACATGCGCATTCCAGTTCACTCTCTTCGGCTGCCAGGTTACATCAATGTCATGCAAGCTGTTCTTGTTATATTAACAGTGATTGGACTTTTTACAGACAAACATCACATATATAAGTATATGTGTGTGTGTATCTAAACTAAAAAAAGTAACCAAAATATAAGTTCTATTTCACTCACAAAGCTACACAAACAAAAATACAAAGTCTATTGTAGAGAGAGTCCCACCCACAATGAGTTTAGCCTTAATTTTAGAAAATGAACTTACTTAGTTATTGTCTGAAAGGAAAAATCCCACCCCAAATGCCAGATTTGCTTTTTCTTTCTATTTTAAAAACTTTTTTTTAACTCTCACTGGAGGATATATTTATTGATTTTAGAAAGAGGGGAAGATGGGTGAAGGAAAGGGAGAGAGAAATGTGAGTTGGTTGTCTCCCATAGGCCACTCCCCCCCGCCCCCCTCAGGCCCCTGCCTTGATAAAGCCAGCAACGCGGGCGTGGCTCCTCCCTGAAATCAAACCTGCAACTTTTTGGTGTATGGGACTATGCTCCAGCCAACTGAACAACCCCTCCCAGCTTTTCCTTTCTACTTTAGACTACAGCTCAACAATCTCCACTCATCTGCAAAACGGTATCCTTGGCTACAGCATATTTTCCCCACAAAGAAATGTGAGAACATCAGAATTTTTGTAGGGTCATTACATCTAGACACCTTGTTGACTGGTGTCTCAAAAGCTTTTAGGTTGCTTCTATTGAACACAGAGGAAAACAGGGCTGTGTAATTCGCCAGAAAATAAAGGCGCCAGGCCTGCTTGCAACTCCATTATCTAACTAATGGAGGTCACTCCGTCTGATTGGAACTGAGGTTAATCGTTCTGACAAGATGCACTTGTCGGAGGCTCTGGCAAAGCTGTTTGGCTTGTCCCTTCACTGAATTGGATCGCTGTCCCCTTTCTTTTGGGTTTTGAAAGCTGATTTATTAATTCTAAGTAGGTTTCTTGAATTTCCTTTGCCCACTCTGACATTTTCTGTAAGGTTTCTCTAGTCCTCTTCACAGGGATCAGTTGCTTTTGCTTACCAAAATCACTGAGCAAGAAATGATGCAGAGGAGTGGGGAGCTGGGAAGGGAAGTGCCTGCGAAAGGATGACTGCCTTCTGAGAATGTTTTCATCCTCCAAAGTGAATTTCACTAAGAAAGTCTGTGAGGAGTCTTTATTTATAAGATACTAACATTTTTAAGATAAGAAAAAAAAGTTCCAGCAACTGTAGATTTTGTTTATTTCTCAAGGAGGACTTCTGGTGTGTGAACAGTTTGGTTGATGGCAGCTCAATCACGGCCAGAATCTGCATTACCAGCAGTCGATCTGTGTTTTGTTATTGTAGGGTAGATGGCTAGGGAAGAAGCAATGAGCCATAGCTCATAAATAAACGGTCTGTTTGATGCCTCGCTATTGGTGGAGCCTGGTACCCAGGTCACTCTGGGTTAGTGATCTATTGAGCTTTGCTCTCCTTCTCCAAAAAAATCAATAATTAAGAGAAATTTTTTAAAAAATTGGATGTTGTAAAGTTATCTGATTTATGGCGCAGAAACAATTCTTGTTAAGTAAACAATAAGGGCAAACATTTGTTTTCATTGGAAAGTGTATGTATAACAAAGCTAGTCAGCTTGTTTCTCTGCTGACCAAAGAAAAGGGTTACGACAGTGGTAAGATCCTTTCTAGCCTTACTGAATGTAACCCTCAAGGTTGACTAAATGAACAAAGGAGAGGACACAGAAGGGAGTGAACCGAGGCCGCGCTGCAGCTTGGATCTCCGTGGCGAGAGGAGACAGCAGCATTGTGACAGGGAGTTAGGGAAGGAAAGACTGGTGATTAATAATGTTTTCCACTTGAATTTCTCCCAAACATGTCTTTAGTCAATAGTTTCATTTAATGTTACATTTTGAGTTCAAAATGGTTTATGTTAAAAAATATTTGTTGCCCTGGCTGTTGTAGCTCAGTAGATTGAGTGTTGGCCTGGGAACCAAAGGGTCGCCAGTTCGGTTCCCAGTCAGAGCACGTTGCCTGGGTTGCAGGCCAGGTCCCCCGTGTGGGCAACATGAGAGGCAACCACACATTGATGTTTCTCTGCCTCTCTTTCCCTTCCCCTCTCCCTAAAATCTTTTAAAGAATAAGAAAGTTTAAAATCTTTTAAAAAATAAGAAAATATATGTCAATTTGGATTTGATCAGCAGTTTCAAACAATTGGATGGATTCCCAACCTTAGCTGTTTTCCCAGAAGATTTGTCTACTCCCACATAGGAGATTTTAGGGAGATTATTCTCCAGAAAAGTAAGTCTTCTGCATGTTAAGTATTCTTACATAAAGTTACATGAAATGACAAGACCCAGCAAGACATGCGAGTAGCATATAAGGAGTTAGAATGGCAGAGTTCCTTGCTGTAATTCTCTCCGGGCAATTTTCCTACTGTTTGTGCTGAAGCCTCCCTGGTATAATTTATTAGCTCCTCTTAGTAACAGTAGAATTCTCATTAGAAGCATAGCCCTATGTCACTTACTAAAAATAACTAATATTTTCCAATGCTTACTAAGTGCCAGGCACTGTGCTAAAACCCTGCGTGAATATTGTAACTTTAAATAGCACACAACCCTATGAGCTAACTCTTATCATCTCCATTTGACAGATGAAAAAAGTAATGTGATTGTTCCATAACACAAAACTACAAAATAATGGCATTGGGGCTCCAGGCAGTGTGGCTCCAGAACCCATGACCTTCAGAGTGGGCTGCAGATCAGCAGCCCCCAAAAAACCCGACAGCCCATGGTAAGTGCAGTTTCCCAGGCCCAGACCTGCCGGGTCAGATCTGTGTTTTAACCGGATATCGGGAGATCTGTCTGCACAGTGGAGTTTAAGACACTAGTATACTGCCTCTTTTTGGACTGTATTAATTTAGGCAAGGCATTGAACCCCTCTGAGCCTCAGATTTCTTCTCTGTGAAACTGGTATAATAATGCAGACTTCATAGATTTGTTGTGAAAACAAGACATGATGTTGTGAAGAGTCTGGCGTTTAGTGGACGTCTGACGCCTGGACAATGCAATGACCCTAAAGCATTCCCGGACTTCAGAGTATTCGCTGACACTATCTAGAGCAGTGATCTTCAACGTTTTTCACCTTATGGCACACATCAACGAATTACTGAAATTCTGCCGTACACCCAAATATATATATTTTTTGCCGATCTGACAGGAAGAAAGGTATAATTTTGATTCGTCCAACTGGACAGATATTGTTGTGTTGGCGGCTTTCATTATCTTTATTTGAAATTTAAAGGAAAAGAGGTCAGTGCCCCAGACTAATCAGTCAGATATCGCAGGTTTTAAAGTTCTTGTGACATAGTGACTGAAAGTCGCTGGCCTAGAGAACTTAAAAAAAAATATCTGCTCCTCTACTTGCCCCTGCTCCTCTTTCCTCTCCTAAATAGTTGAGTGGCTAAGAGTTGACAGAAAACCTTTTTCTTTTTAATATATGAATTTACAATGGTACCTCTTGGCTCCAATTCTAGTATCCTCTGTAATATATTGAGTTTCATGCCTTTTTTCCTTTTAAAATTATTTTTGTGGCTTCTAGTCAAGAGGGTAGCATAGGCAGACATGTCTCACCTCTCTGCACAACCACATCAAAATTACAACTGAAATACAGAAAAACCGTCACTCAGGACCATCAGAAATCAAGTTGAATGGAAGTGTGACAACTACAGAATTAAAGAACCACATCCTCCCAGCCTGGTAGGAGGGGTGCAGATGCGGAACGGGCTGCTCCCACACTCACACATGCTAGATAAAAACTTGGGAGGGATGTCTTGGGAGTGAGGAGTATCAACCACATACCAGGCCACTCAGCCCAGGATTCCAGTGCCAGGAAGATAAATACCCACAACTTCTGGCTGCAAAAAACCACAGAGGATTGAGTTGGTGGATGAAACTGCTGGAGTTCCCCAAGCAGTTCCTCTTAAAGAACCCACACATGGAATCACCCACTAAACTCACTTCCTCTGAGCTCCAGCACTGTGGTAGCAGCTTGAAATGCACCAGTGGCATACTGGGAGAAACTGAAGTGTCTGTCATCAAGGTGAGCAGAGGCCATTGTCCCTTTTCTAAATACTTCACCAACAGAGTCACAGAGCCAGCAAGCTGGTGCTAAATCTGAAAATCTGTCAGCCTGGCTGACACTGTTGGACTCGCCTTGCAGATCCTCAGAAGCTCTGCCCCACCCAACTTATGGGTCCACCCAAACTGCTTTCAATATGAATGGCTGGTCTTGGCTTGTGCTTCACAATTTCCTAAATCCTCTCAAACAAGCAACAGCTAGCCTTCATAAACCTCATGCCTGGCACTAACAGCAGTACCCTAGATTCATAGCTTGGCTTTGCCTGGGAATCTCCAAGCCCAGCACAAGTAGCAGGCATCTCAGATTGCATTATAGCTCAGAGAGTGTGACCAGAGCAAAACACAGGTGGGGGCTGATCTTGGCCTGCACCACCCAGGAAACCCCAGGGTCAGCACACGCAGTGGACAGCTACAGACCATGTCAGAGCACCACCACCCTGCCACTGCACAGCTGATCTTCCATGGAGAGCAGGGGTTGACGGTAAGTAGCCACAGCCAATCCTTGCAGCTGACTGGCCTGGGTAAATCCCACCCCTTGATCTGCCAACAGCAACCAAGGCTCAACTACAGGAGGAGGGTGTACTCAGCCCACACAAAGGGCACACCTTGAGTAACCACCTTGGGTAATAGGGGAGGCTGTGCAACTGCACCCTATAGGACACCTACTACATTAGACCACACTACAAAGACATGGAGTCAAAGCAGCTCTACCTAATACACAGAGACAACACAGGGAGGCTACCTAAACAAGGAGATAAGGAAACATGGCCCAAGTGAAAGAACAGATCAAAACTCCTGAAAAAGAGCTAATTGAAATGGTGATAAGCAATCTCTGAGAACCAGAGTTCAAAACACTGGTTATAAGAATGCTCAAGGAACTTAGTAAGGACCTTAGCAGAATAAAAAAATCCAGTCAGAAACAAAGGATACACTAATTGAAATAAAGAACAACTTACAGGGAAACAACAGTAGAATGGATGAAGCTGAGAGTCAAATTAATGATTTGGAACATAAGGAAGCAAAAAACAACCAATCAGAACAAGAAGAAGAAAAAAAGAAGCCCCCCCCCCAAAAAAAGGTAGTGTAAGCAGTCCCTGGGACAACTTCAAGAGGTCCAACATTCACATCATAGGGATGCCAGAAGAAGAAAAGAAAGAGCAAGGAATTGGAAATCTGTTCAAAAATAATGAAAGAAAACTTCCCTAATTTGGTGAAGGAAATAGACATGCAAGTCCAGGAAGCACAGTCCCACACAAGATGGATGCAAAGAGGCCCTCTCAAAGACACATCATAATTAAAATGCTAAAGGTTAAAGATAAAGAGAGAATCTTAAAAGCAGCAAGGGAAAAGAAATTAGTTACGTATAGGGGAGTTTCCATAAGACTATCAGTTAACTTCTCAAAAGAAACTTTGCAGGCTAGAAGGGATTGGCAAGAAATACTCAGTTGTGAAAAGCAGAGACCTATAGCCAAGATTACTCTACCCAGCAAAACTATCACTTAGAATCGAATGGCAGATAAAGAGCTTCTCAGACAATGAAAAATTAAAGGAGTTCATCATCACCAAACCAATATTATATGAAATTTTAAAAATACCAATTTAAGAAAAAGAAGATCAAAACTATGAACAATAAAATGGCAAAAATATGTATCTATCAACAACTGAATCTAAGAAACAAGAAGAATGGAGACAGAATCATGGACACGGAATGTGTTTTGATGGTTGTCAGATGGGAGAAGGATGTGGCATGATGGGTGAAGAGGTGAGGGGGTTAAGAAGTACAAGTTGGTGGTTACAGAATAGCTATAGGGATATAAAGTACAGTATAGTAAACGGTATAGCCAAAAAACTTATACACATGATCCATGGACATGAATAATGGTAGGGGGATTGCCAAAGGGAGGAGTGGAAAAATCAGGGTAAGTCTAATAGCATAATCAATAAAATGTAAGTTAAAAAATAAATAAAATCACTTTGTGATGTAAATATACATATTGAAGGTACTATAAAACATATACATGTGTAATATTAGCGATAATAATAAAACCATGAAACTATAAGCCTGAAATAATAATCCAATTTATAAAAAGAACCTTGTCTACTACAAGACCTTGATCTAGAACAAAATCTGCTACCTTAACCAGTAACTTAGACCCTTCCTGTGTGCTTTAATTATTCCCAGAAAAAATAGCTATCTTGGTTTTTATCATTTTTAGATTTTTGCTTTTTAAAAATATACAGGGTCCAGCACACATAATGCCCCTTTTTTATTTCAAAATCATAAGCATGTAATTCTGTAACAATATCACACCCAAGCACACCATATGACATTTTAGGTGAAATGTTCAAATTGCTGTCCATCTCATGCGAGACATTCACGTACCCTGCAGGCCATACTCAAGCAGGCCTTACTCTGCTAGACCCTGTAGTTTTACCATCCGAATTCTATACATGTGGAATCACACGGCAAGTATTCTTTTGTGCCTTGCTTCTTTCACATTATTATTTTTCACATTCATTCATTCATATTGTTATATGAAGCTGTAGTTCGTTAAAATTTTCATTGCTTTTTAATATCCCATTGTATAAATATTCCACAATTTATTCACTCAACTGTTAAGAGACTTTCTCATTTTTTTGCATAGTTATGCTGCATGAGCATTGTTATACATGTCCCTCAAGGCACATGCCCACTTCCATGGTTTGTAGGTTATGTTCATGTACTTTATAAAGAAAGTTTCCAAATGGTAATCCCACCTGCAGTAAAATAGTTCTGCCACTTTGCACACTCACCAACATGTGGTACTGTAGGGATTTTTGCAAGTCTAGTGGTGTACAGTGGGGAGCCATTGTGGCTTTGGTTTGCATTTTCTTCTCTCTTGATATATTATTGTTCATTTAGGGTTCTATCTTCTGTGCAGTAACTTCATACTTTTTAAACATCCTTTTTTTATGGTAAGAGAATAAAGATTTGTTATTAAGCATTGTAAGTTGCATTCAGTAGTCTTCAGTACACCACACCACAACCCATCCACAGTCAGTCAAACCCAACAAATTTCATCGTTGCACAATCTCTGACTTAGGGCAAAACTCCCTTCAACTTACAGGAAGACTGTACTCAGTTCTTGAGGGCAGAGATGGGGAATTACATCTCATTTCTGATCCCTGATGTGTGTTGAAGAGCATCAGAAGAATTACATTAAAAAAAAATTAGTGATTCTAAATTTGAAGCACGTTCTTTGGAAACATTAACACAAACATCACAATAAGATAGCATACCTGCTCCTACTAAGTTCTTGATGAGAAAGTTTTCAAGAACAAGCAATTTGATTCCTACTACAGAAGGGGAGTTTGGGGTTTTTTTTTAAATCAAAGGGATTTTTTTCCCACAGGATTTTATATTTTGCTAATATGAAGGCATAAAATAGCAACAAAGAAAAATAATGCATATACCAGGGTAATATTGATATTCGAAACAGCTAGATAACTTTGGAGGGTTTAGGATAAATGCAACAGAAGTCAAAACACAAAATTGTAAGGTTAGAGCAAGATCAGTCAATGACTAAACACAGTTAACATCTTTTATAGCACTATTACTGATTATTAGTATTTTTAGTATTTGCAAAGGGACACATACTGGTAAGAGTGAAAGAAAGGACAATTACATGCATAATATTAACTGCACACTTTAAAAATTATGAACCATGCAGAAGTTTAGCTCAAGTAGTAGCACTAATGATCTACACTCAATACAAAAGCATGGAGTTCAATGATCACAGATGCATGGTGTTTAAGTCACAAAAAGTTTCAGAACACATTGTGTTGATTTTGAAGGGTCATTTGCATCTTCTATGATTTCAGCTTTATTTCCACTTAACTTGCTTGTAAACATTCTTTTTCTATTGGATCGTTTTACTCTCATTGATTCACAGAAAATGTTCCTATATTCTAATGTGTCCTGTGTTGTTTATATATATTGGTGTTTGTGGATTTTCTTTGCACTCTCTTACTGGTGTATTTTGATAGGCAGACATTTGTAATTTTAATACAGTGAAATTTACTTATATTCCCCTTTATGGTTTATGTTCTGTTAAGGAAATTCTTTCCTATTCCAAGTCATGAATATGGTAGAAAACTTCATTTATTCAGGTCTTAACATTTGTGCTTTCGATCTACTTGGAAATAATGTTTTTTTGGTATTGAGTAAAGAAGGATGCCCCATGTTATTTTCTTCCATATGAATAGCCTTCTGTCCCAGAACCTTACACTGATACATCCATCATGTTCTTGCCCATCTCCTACACTGACTGCCACCCATCAAATATCTGTTCATGCATCGGTCTTTCCTCTGAGTTCCCAGTGCTGTCCTTCGGCCTATTTGCCTGTTGACCAGCCAATACCACAATGAGTTTTGTAAAAAGCCCTCTTAACTTCTTCTAGAAAGTGTTGAATACTATTGCTTTTTCTTTAGTTTTCTCAATTTTCACAATTAGGAGTTAGTACTAGATATCTCTATGAATCTCTCTAGCTCTAAAAGATTTATTCTATTCTATACGATAGCACGTTGTATAATCATGAAACCGAGGACCCTTGTGACTTTGATTAAATTCAGTTTTAATTCCTACCTCTAGCAATCATCTCTGTCTCTCTCTCTGTCTCTTGCTGTCTATCCCTCAGTGACCTAGCCTTTCCCTTCAATAATCAGCAATCCCCGGGCAGCAGAACACAGTAGCCTGACTGGACTAACGGTCACAGAGTCCAGACCTCTGGGAGGCTGAAGATAACATCCTGACCTAGGTTATTCTGAGCCCTAAGGTCAAACAACCCGCTGGCTACTTGCCCATGAAACCAGAGAGAGAGACAGCAGAACAGACCTCAGGGTTCCCAAGACCTGAAGAAATGATTCGTCAATCAGCTCCCAACACAACCCCGAACCCCTAATCCACAGCGTCTTGTGATTTTGCCCTATATAATTTTGAGCATTTGCTCCCTATTCTCCTGGATGCACCATTCATCAATAAAATAGTCAGTATTTCTCTGCTGCAGGCCGCGGCACTCAGCGTTTGGCTCTGCTGGTGCCGGATGGGCAAACTCTTTCTGCTCTATAACGATCGCAGGATTGCTTTTCTTGATGATACCCTGGATTTAGAAATTATTTTACCAACCCGTATTAATCTTTTAAGATAATTTTACATGGCTTTGGAGTTACTAAGTTATACCTGTCTTTTTTTTTTTTAAGGATTTTAATACTTTTAACCTCTACCACCAGTTTAGAGTAATGGGATTGTTGGCATACAAGTATTTCCAGAGCATTGCATGGGCCTAGCAGTTGCGTGAGAGTTTGCAAAGTGGTAAAGAGACGTGAATCACTGTATCCTGTGTGGACAACACATTAGCTGGCGAGACGTATTAATAACCCATGGACTTGGCTGGCTAATTTCCGGGACCTGAGGTTTTTGTGTTGTTTTGTTTTGCTTTGTTTTTCCATGTAAAAATGGAGAGCTTATATTGTATTATGAATTGCCCTGTATTTAAGCTCTAACATTTAATAAATTTGCACGTGGCAGCTCTAGCCCCTGCTTATGTGAAGGCTATCAAAACACAGATAATATGCAAGGTGATTCATTCAAGAAAAATAACGAGGGAGATATACTTTTTTCTTTAAAGAAACATTTTGTTAGGAATCGGGGGGGGGGACCCACAACATCTGTGCCAATAAAAAATAATAATAAATCTTTTTGTTTCTTTTTTCTTCTGTTGAAATCACAAGGTCTCTTTTGTAAAGTTCCACGTTTAACTTTCTTAGGTAGTAGCCTGGATTCTTTGCATACTTTCCTAAGATGATCCAACTAGATAGAGTTAAAACCATAACTAGATTTCTGATTTCCAGGCTACAAGTTGGCTCTTCCTCCACTTAGAAAGGCATGAATCTGACCCAGATAGTCTTTTGGGGAAGGCTCTGTGACAGAGGAGAGCTAGTCTTTTTGTAAAAACATTCTGTCTGAAGCCCGCTCTCCCTGCAAACAACACACACACAGTTTGGCCTGGCTGCTTCTGGCTCTGGCCACTGCTCCCCCCTGAGGCTGAATCCTGGGCCAAACCCTTCCTTCCGACAGCCAAGACTTTTCTTCTCTTGCCCTCTTGTGACCCCTGGGGTTCCTCTCCAGGGTGCAGAGATGCTGTAAAACTAGGGTCACCCAGACCTGAGATGCAGGGAGACTGCCGTTTTTAAAGTCGGCACATAAACATGTTATTGAGTAACAAATGTCAAGAATATTTAGGCCAGAATATCATGCAGGCACAGTGGAAAACTAATATGGATTTGGAAAAATATGAGCAAAGAAGATGCTCTTCTTTTTGCAATCAGAAAAATGTACTGAATGCCAAACACACATTACTAAAAAAGAGATGGCAACGTATTTTCATACCATTTAGTTCCGTAGAGAAGACCCTTTGCTTCCGCTCCTGGCTCTCCATAACTCTTGACATGGGTCCATTTTCATTTGCAAGTGGGCGTAAAACAATTTATTATTGTCCACCTGTAAATCAAGATTGGCTTTTGTTTTAGACAGTTAATTTGGAGAGGGAAGATGTGCCTTCAGAAAAAAAACATTCCCTAAGCTTCCCAGGTGGCCAAAATACCTTTAACAGAAGAAAAGCTTTGGAAAGCCTAGCCTTCTTTTCTGAGAGCTAACATTCTCATTGGTTTGGGAGAAGGTCCTGCAGCCATGCCCGGAGGCTGAGCAGCTGAGAGGCCTGAGGGAGAGCCGTTCAGGGGGCAGGGCAGTGGAAGCCGAAGAAAGAAGAGGTTGGTGTCACAGCAGACTTACTCTAGTTCACAGCAGAATAATAGAACAATAAGAAGATAAAAAGAACAAAAAGCAATGAATTTCTATGACCTTGTCGCTTTGGGATATGTGTGGTGAATCAATCAGTGTTTCTACCTCCCCGAATATTTATGTTCAGATCCAGTTGTTGACTTGAACTAGATTTCACAATCCGCTGGAGGGAGTTAAAACATGTTGAAAGAAGGAAAATTATTGCAAGTATGAGTAAGTCCAGACATTTCAACACATGTGACATCTCAAAACATGATTTTAGTTACTTCACAATTTGGCAAGGTAACTTATTTGCCAAGTTTAAAACAAGATAGTTCTGTGTCTGGACCTTCCAGACAAGCTGCTGGAGCCACTCAGAATTCCAGGATTCCTATTTTAATAATAATGAAGGGAGTTTTTTCCTAGGGTTTTATAAAACAAGGAATTGAGAAAAACACAAGTGATATTATTTTAAAATATACAGATTTACTAAATAGTTTATGTGCACAGATATTGCAGCGTACGTGAGTGTCATTTTAACTACTGATTCCTGTACTTAGTGACTGATAACAGCCCCAACTCCAGAGCCAGGCTGCCTGGGCTTGAATACCAGCACAGCTGTTTATTGGCTGTGTGATCTTCGTCAAGCTACCCAACCTCTCTGTGTCTCAGTGTCTTTATCGATAAAATGGGCATAGTAATGATAACTCCCTCATTGGATCATTGTGAAGACTACATGAATTCGAATACGTAAAGCACTGCAGTAACCGGGCAGAGCAAATGAAAGCGAAGTGTTGGCTCCCGGTATCGCAATATTTTTGTCTTCTATAATCACAGTCAGTTTTGTTGTCTTTTTTTTGTTTGTTTGTTTTTCTTAATCTATTACAGTGAGAAATACTATACACTCTCATCAGTGATGGTAGCTTATTATGGCAGTAATTTTTAAAGGGAAGGTGTGGAACCTTCTCTGGGGAGGGGGGAGAAATTAGACTTTCTAGTGGGGTCCCTCACTTCATATGAATTGTTAGTTGAATTGCATGGAATTAAACTTGAAAGGGCAAAACTACTCAAGTAAAGTACCAGGTCCTGTCTCGTGCCTGGATACTATTCAAAGAATACCAATGAGGTCTTGGGTTTTCTGCTACAGGTACACTGGTCCTTGTCCTTTTGTATATGTGAGCACACGCCTTTACCGGCTGCCTTGGACAACACTGATTTCTCATAATGCTACTTAGTGAGAATCAAAAACAACACGTGTGTATCTCCATGATAGTGTATCATATTTAGTTAGATATTAACATTTATGTGTTACATATTAACGTTTACTTGCTCTCTTGTTTTGAGTGCTATAGTAAACTTTCAGGAAATGTTGTTTACACTCTTGGCCAGCGGTCTTTAGCTGAAGACACAAAGACTATTAGCCAATGAGTACTCTGGACTGCTAGCCCAAGCTCTGTTTTTTACTTCAGTGTAACTTTTTATTTTTTTGCAATTTGTCTGGTATTTTGTAAAGTACGTTAAACCTTTAATGGTTAACTGAAGTTATATAATAATCATGTTGAAAATGCTGCAAAGCTTCACAGGAAAAATACCATGGTGAATATTAAAATGCATATTTTAAGAAGCTTAGAAGCTCCTAAAAGAAGTGTTTAAGGTGACATGGCTAGAGATCAACAGCTAATTTGGAATGGCTGTAGATGTTTAAAAGATAACAAGAGGATACTGAAATATTTTATGTCAGTAAATGTGAAAATTTAGATGAAAGTGATAAACTTCTGAAAACATAGGATATACCAAACTAACTCAGAAAGCCCCAAAATCACCCACCTGAGTTAGCAGTTAGAGGCAGTCTGTGACTTTGACAAGAAGGTTTCAGCGTAACACTGGATAGCAGGAGAATAAACAGAGGCAGTTAGAATGGACAACTCTATTGAGGAGTTTTGCTATAAAGGAGGCACACCTAAATCTGCCACACATCTGATCACACACACACACACACACACACACACGCGCGCGCGCGCGCGCGCGCGCGCGCGCGCGCACGCGTAAACGCACACATTGCTTCCCTGGCTGACTGAAGTCAACTTCAATAACCTGTTAACGTCTGGATTTCGTACTGGATTGTTTCATGTTATTAATGTCTGGCTAGATCACAACATCTCTAGATACTTAGATAGCATCACATTGGATTATGCTTATCTCCAGAAGCTTTGCCTGTCTCTACAGTCAAGTTACTAAAGCTACTTCATTCCTCTCCTTTAATTGTTTAACTGGATTTTCCAAGGTTTATTACTTTCCTACCCTTTCGGTTTCGTGATCGCATATCTGCTACAGCACCACACCCAGTCTTCCAGTCCTCAGAGTTTTCCCTGGAACTCTGTTTACGAAATTCAGCTAGACCGGCATTTCTCAAACGGTTTCTAAGGAAACTGGCCCCGTGAGATACATTACCAAGAAGGCGTCCACACTCCGCGAGGGTTAGGAAATGCTGCATATTGGATCCACCACCATCCCCATTACCCCTCTGGAGATTAACAATGCCCACAGCATATTAAAGGATTTTTATTCAACACGGCCTTTTACAATGGAAATATTTGCGATTGGGTCTGAAAATGTGTTAAGATATCAGCAGTTTACTTTAAAATCACTTCAGCATGGCCTCAGTCTGTGGCCCTAAAAGAAAATGCATCATTTAGATGGTCAGCCAATATTCTAAACATCAGAAATAATTTCAAATGCCTCTTATATGTACCTAAAAATAAAAAATACCTTACAGTTTGCCAATGGCTGTAATAAATATACAATGTTGGGGGGTTTTTTTTGAAGAAATTAATGACTGATTAACTAGCCTGACAAATGAGTGGCAATATTAAGGGTTTTTAGAATATGTAAATCGA
Organism: Micronycteris hirsuta; assembly: GCA_004026765.1. Taxonomy (NCBI): domain Eukaryota; kingdom Metazoa; phylum Chordata; class Mammalia; order Chiroptera; family Phyllostomidae; genus Micronycteris; species Micronycteris hirsuta. The sequence continues at coordinate 108,209 of PVJI01001616.1, read as the reverse complement.
CTAAAATCTGATACTTGCTTTCATTATTTACTTCACCAGGTTGTGTAGGAGAGATGATTATCACTCACCTCAAACCTTTTCAGTGACCACCATTACTGCTAGAAAATCCTAAGAGTCAGGCATTCCCAAAGTGCATTTGCAAAAAAAAAATATATATTTTTTTAAAAATAGGCATTGTAGATGGAGAGTACAAAATATGTAAGTAAAGGCTAATACTTGAGGCACAAATTCAAAATAAAGTTAAAACGAAGGTGTGACTCCCTCTGCGTATGCAGGTGAGTGTGCGTTTGCCGCTCCGACTGCGCTGACTTAGGCAGGGCAGAATGGTGCGAGAACACAGGCGTACGGAGAACTTGTCCAGTGCCCATCCTGGGAATCAGTCACAGATCTCTGTAATGCCGACATATCCGCTCAGCCTTCTCTAGAAAACAGAATAAAGGAGAAAAGAGTGTCTTTGCCATGTTGGTTATCTGTAATTCACCGAGCCCAGGGGATCCAAGCTAATGTAAAAACTTCCAACTGTTCTACACTCTAGTGGGTGTTAATAACTGATTTAAACACATTTGATTGTTTATAGGAATCAGATTCTTTTTTTGTAACCTCTACTGTTGACAAGGAGCTGAGGCCTGGAGTTCTTTTCCTCCCACAAATCCAGATAACAATGAAATCAAGGTCAGACCAGATTCTGCTGCACAAACAAACACTTAACCAACCATGGTCATATCACTTGCCCTTGTTGGCGTGAGGAAGTTCAAATTCTGTTTTGTCACGTGTCCAACTCGTGTCTTTTATGAAAGGTTCACTTCAGGCAAAAGTAATAAATTCTAGCAGAACTCAGCTAACTTCCTGGAGTCAGTTAATGACAATCCTCAGGGAAATCTGCTAAACAAAGCAATATTCCGGGATCCTGAACCTAAGAGGCCATTACAGAGGGTGTGGGCTCTGGGCTCGCTAGATACTTCGATATGATTCAGGCTGGTACAAAATCCCCACATAGTAAAAATTTACTAGACATAAGAAAAAACAATAAGCACTAAATAACATACCAAAATGCATGGGTATGTTCTATTGGAGAGTATAAAGCCAATGCACTTAGAATAACATTTGCATAGTTTATAGTTGTGAAACCAGAAAAGACACCGGAGTTCAGGCTGCCTGTCACTACCAAACCCAATAAGCAATGACGGCGATTGATTTTATGGCGCTTTATTCAGATGGCTGGCGATCTGAGAAGATGGCGGGTTCACACCCTAACAGACCATCTTGTCTTTTCTTTCCAGGCCAACGTTTTTATAGTGGGGAATAAACAAGGTGTGGTGAGGGGTTTTGAAATTCAGGGAGGGGTTATTGGATTAACAAAAACCCACACACAACTCCAGCATTCTCACCCTGGGCAGTGGTCTTAAGCTGTGCCCCGGGCGGTGGTCTTTCTCTGTGCCCTGGGGGTGGGCATCTCTCCCTGGGGCACAATGCCTCAGATACCATCTTGATTGTCTGCAGTCCCCCTGAGCACAAAGGTGGAACTGCTGTGGTGTCCTGGAGTCAGGGTGGGTCATACCTTCAGTTCCTGGAACAAAGCTTCTACATGCATTGATTACTAAGCGTATTAGCTATTACTTAAACTAAAATTTTCCAACTCTTAAGTCCCTTATTAGTTATATGAATTCCATTTAATATCATAGTTATCCAACCTTCTCTCTTCACCTCATTACCTAAACACATACGAGGTTGTAAAGTTTCCTAAGGGCCAGAGTGATCACATTTATGTGTTTGTAGGATATTTTATATGTCATAGAGAATGTCTAGAGAGAGACCACTGATCAATCTTGTTTGGGATCCCTTTCATCTTGGAAAGAGCATTATCTTGGGAAATCTGGGTTGGGGTACAGTGGAGGCACTGAGTAGAGTGCAGCAGCAACTGTGGGTGCATGTGGGGGCATAGCTGCAATTCGACAGTCAGTGATTATATTCATGCTGTGTTATAGCATGGGCTGGGCACTGATACCCATGGAGACATACATAAGGCATTGAGCTATAACCCTAAATACCTACAATTAAAGTTTGAGTAGAAGTGTTTTAGTATAGAGGCAATGTTGTAGAAATGCAACATAACCTCAGTTGGAATGACGAGGCAAGACTTAGGAGAAGAGTGTTCAAAATTTCTTCAACCTACTGGCCGTAGAGTCTTAAGGTTTTTGTTTGTGGTCCCCTATACTCTTTCTCTACTCTTAGCTCTGGTTCTAGGAGCCTTTCATTCTGAGAACTCCCAGGTTTGCTTCTGCAGGTATCTCTAGTCTACGCCATTGTCTCCAGAAAGACATGAAAGGGTGCTTCTGTGGATGCCCTGGGCACCAGTCAGTCCCTGCCTTGCTCCCACTCCCTGCCACCACACACCAGAAGCAAGCTCTCCTTCATGTGCGGCAGAAGGCATTCCTCACCAGTGGAGCTCAAAGCTCTGGGAAGAGTGCACTTGGAGCACCCAGAGCAGGAAGGAGGAAGGAAACTCTAGCTGAAAAGGTGGACTAGTATTTACTTTGTCAACAAAGAGAAAGCCACACAAACCAGGGTTTCTCATATCACATTTTTTACCCTAAAAATGTGAATTTCCATCTTACTTCTGTAAGGGACTTAAAGTCTAATCTAATCAGTTTGGAGAAAGAAGTCTTTGATATTGTTAAGTTGTGAAGTGTCTCTCAGCATTGCAAGCCAAAAATAACGCTGGAATATCCAAAGGCAGCTTGTGGCAGTCAAATGAGGCTCAGATCTGAGGTGCTTCCTGTTGGGGCAGGAAGGTGGGCTGCAGTGGAGTCTGAGCTCAGCAGTTAGTGCAGGGATTGAGAATGAGGTAGTGAGCTGTGAAAGGACTTAGTCCTTTCATGAGTTCTGGAAACTCAGAAGGCAAGAGGGGGAAGTGAGTTGATTAAATGAGAATGAGGAGTAGTGTGTATAAGTAGCCTACCGGGAACCACCAAGAACAACAAATGAGGTTATTTAGGGATTGGGGAAAGAAAGATCCAGATTAAAGACTCCACACAGGAGAAGTTAGAGGCTGAAGGTGCAGAGCTAAGGGTAAGGTGTGGCTGAGAATTTCTGTGAAAAGTGTCCAATAGTCATAGATTGAGATATGCATGTTGGAAAAGAGGTCTGAGCCAAGGAAGAGGCTCCTGAGGCCTCTTCATTAAAGAACCCTGATCCCCAGAGACACGGGCTGCTAAGAGAAACCTCGGCTTCACCTAGAAGGAGGAGGAAAAGAGAAAAATGGAGGGTAAATTATCAGACAAGGACAGTGAAGACAGGAAAGGAATGTTCAATGCCCATTTCTTCCTTCCTTCCTTAAATTAAGTTTATTGGAGTGACATCGACTAATAAAATAATATGTTTCAGGTGTACAATTCTATGGTACATCATCTGTATGTTGCTTTGTGTGCCTACCACCCAAAGTCAAATCTTCTTCCATTACCACATATTTGACCCTCTACCTTTTAGTATCCACCCCCCCCCCTTGGCTCTGGTAATCATCATACTGTTGTCTGTATCTATGAGTTTTTGTTTGTTTGTTTGTCTTCTTTGTTCATTTATTGCTCTCAATTATTTATCTCACATCTGAGTGAAACCACATGGTTCTTGACTTTGTGTGTCTGACTTATTTTGCTTAGCATGCTATTCTCAAGATTCATCCCTGTTGTCGCAAATGGCAGTATTTCATCTTTTCTTATGGCTAAGCAGTGTTCCATGGTATGTATTTACTACATTCCTTTTAAGCCAATCGTCTTCGAAGGCCACTTCAGTTGTTTCCATGTCTCGGCCACTGTGAATAATGCTGCAGTGAACACCGGGGTGCATATATCTTTGTTTTCCAATGTTTCAGGTAGACACCAGAAGAAGGATTGCCGGGTAATATGGTAACCCTATTCCTAGTTTATGAGGAATCTCCATATTGTTTTCCATAGTGACTGTGCCAGTTTATATTCCCACCAGCAGCAAATGAGCGTCTCTTCCCCGCAACCTCTCCAGCACCTTTTATTAGTGTCTTGCTGATGTTCAGTGCTTCAACTCTACTACAAATTTATTAATTACATGAAATCCTGTGGTTGTAACTCACGTCATTTCTACACAGTTGTACATACTTTGTACAACTAAGATTTCTTGTATGGTATAAAATAGTTTTAATTTTGGATCAAGAGTAAATATTCCCTCCAGCTTTTATTAATTCTCTTTGATATACTTTTACCAGAATTTACTAAATTTTGATATCTCTTCATCTCTTCCAACGGCTCCTCTTGTATACACGCACATGCAGCATCTACCACCACGCTTCCCCATTCTTGCTCTCTCGCCTACTTATCTTTACTTTATTCTGGCCCTATACTGAGTTCCTGCTCAAGCCTAATTTTCTGCGGAAACTCCCCTGACTTCAAATGGTACTGATCGTGGGTTGTAGTACAGTGTTTATCAAACTCTTTATTCTAACTCATTAATGAAACCTGAAATCAAGTTAGTAATGACTAATATTTTTATAAGTGAAATTGAATAGAACAGAATAGAAAATAGCAGGCATCACATGTAGTAAGGATAAGTGTTATAAATCATATATTTACACACATATGGATATTTAGGGGCCTAGTGTAAAATGTTTTTCTGAATGTAGGTAGAATATCGCTGATGCTGTGGGAAGAGTGTGAGGAACTGAGAGATCTGGTCTATCACCCCAATTCCATCACTCACCATGTGAACCTGGGCAGAGTCGGTCCCCCTCCTTCTCTGGGCCTTATTGATCTTCTCTGTAAAGTGAGAAGGTAAAGTTGGTTCCCAAAAGTCTTTTTCAGCTTAAGCTTTTAGGAGTCTTTGATTCTTAGAACTGTAGGAAATAATGTAAGGAGAGGAAGACAGTAGTAGAAGTGAAAATAGGCTGAATTTCAAGGACATAGTTTTTAGAAGAGTTAAATGTACTAATATTATTCTCTTGAGGGCCTATTAGGCACTGGGCAGTGAGCATGGGCCTTAACATAAAGTGTTCGTAACACTTTGTCCCAGAGAACTTCTGATGAACCTCAGGATGGTTTGGATTATGCAACTGTGGGTGTTGGATTAAGACAGAGTTAAATTCTTCTGCACAATAGAGGGGAGGAGAGACAATGGTGAGGAGGAATTCAGGACAAAGAGAAAGAGGCCTGAAAGCCTGGGCAAATGAGTGAAGAGAGTCCACGGGAGAAGCCTTCGGTGGCTGAAACAGCCCAAGAAGGAACATTAGAGAATAGCAATATCTAATAGAGATTTTCGTGGTTTTAATTGAGATGGGAAGCCATGTAATGCAAACGCATTGCCTTCATTTTCCCTCTGATGTCTATAGAGATAAAGTCTGCAGTAATTTTTTGTAAATGAATTCCAAAAAGTTGAGGGGCATGAGCTATGCATCTAGCATGGCTAAGCATGAATCCAAGACGGCACATAAGCAGCGCAGGGGCCAGAGGGAGAGGAGCGGTCAGGTGACTGACTGCACGCTTCTGCACCGACCCTAAAGGAGAGGTGACGTTGTCTTTCACTCCTCAGGCCACACTCAAGGAAGTCAGCTGCTCCCTCACAGACATGTTATGGGATGCAACCCCCCACCCCACCCCCACCTCTTCAAATACATTTATGGTTCTCTTCGAAAGGGGACCCTTGTAGGGAGTCATGGCCTGGGATAGAAAGTTCAATTTCCATTAAATTCACCTTTTTAGAAAAAGAAAAACCTCGCTATGCTAGTGTTTAGAACCTAACAAACTGCGTATGTTTCTGATACTTTATTCCTTCTTTAGGTGATGATACTAAAAAATTGTTCTCACCATGGCGACCTCAGTGCTGGCTTTGGAAAAGGCCGTTTCTAATTGTGCTTTGGTATGCTGAGTGTTAATGAAAACAAAGAAGTCAATATTTTTTTTTAAAGATTTTATTTATTTATTTTTAGAGAGAGGAGAAGGAAGGGAGAAAGAGCAATGTATGGTTGCCTCTCACATGGCCCTCACTGGAGACCTGGCCTGCAACCCAGGCATGTGCCCCGACTGGGAATCGAACCGGGACCCTCTGGTTCCCAGCCCGTGCTCAATCCACTGAGCTACACCAGCCGGGTAGAAGTCAACATTTTTAAAGTAATTATCTGCTCATATGTTATTTTATCCCTAGCCTTTAGTGTACCAACATCCTTAAAGGACAAATGAAAATTGTGCTTTCCAAGTGAAGAGAATCAATTCTTAAAACAGGGCTTCCAAAGATTGAGGGAACGTGCCTTGGTCTTCTTGCCTGGTCCTGGGAACCATTCGTGAAAATGAGGAGATGGCCGTGGGCCTGCAGAGCCCCACCGCCCAGTCTTCTATGAGCATGACAGCAGCTTGCTAGGAAGGAGAGGGGGTGCAAGAGAAGAAATGGTTTTAGAAACTAGGGATGTATGACGGGGGGACCCAAACATGGAATTTATTTATTTAAAAAATTGTGTATTTATTCTTACATGTTTAAACATCAGTCATCTTCAAAGTACTCTGCACTTGATACAATCCACCTATTGGGATGGTTTTTCCACTGCTCAAAACAGTTTTTGAACTCATTGAGTTTGATGCCTTTTAGTGCTTCTGCTCTTTTCTTTTGTTTTACTTCTTCTACATCTGCAAAACATTTCTCTTTGAGGACTTTTTCATCTGGGGAAATAAAAAAAGTCACTCAGGGCGGGATCAAGTGAATAGAGAGGGTGGGGCACAGAGGCCATGCTGTTTTTGGTCAAAAACTGCTGACCACTCAACACATTGTGGGCAGGTGCGCTCGTAAATCATCCCGCACGAAATGGGCAAACTCGTTGAAAGAGCCTTCAAAAAAATTTCACTGAAGCCAAACACAGCCTCTCAAAACAACACCAGCTGGTACACTGATACAGATGGGCTCCTAGAATACTCACCTAGCTTGTACTACAAAGGACCCACCCTCCAGAAAACAGTTCTGTTTTGGGGGGGTCCACCTTCATACTCTTGGTCTACATCTTTTTTGCACTTCTGCATTTAAAGGTCATTTTAAACCTACTTCCTCGGGATCTGTGAGTTTTCACATTCATATCCCCTCAGATGAATGGTGGTAGTGGTGGGGGGGATGGGAAAGTTGAGGGTTTTGACTCAGGTGGGGATTCTTGGCCCAGATGGGTTTGAAAATGGGCATGTCCACGGGTTGGAGAACATGGATCCAAGGGAGGCTGCACCTGCATCGTCGCAGCCTCCTGTGGAAGGGGAAGTTGATTACCAAATGTATCCTCCCAATTGCTGACTCCGAAGCTGCCAGAGAGAGACAACGAAGTAATAGACACAAAGCAACAGGCAGGATTTGTGTGTTCACCACCCAAAGTCAAGTCTCCTTCTGTCACCATTTATCCCCTATTAATGAAGTTCACCCTAATAAATTCAATAAAAACTGGGGGAAAAAAATAAAGGGCATCACACACAGAGAGCCCTTCAAGGCAAAATGTCAGAATCTTAAATAAAAGAAATACACATATTTTTCTGTACTTTGGGGGGAAAAAAATAAAAAAGCAAAGCACAAAGCAGCAGGCAGGAGAACCAGGATGAAAATGTGGCAGGAAGATGACATGGAGGAATCTCAGTAATACTTACTTTGGTGAGAGGTGAGACGTTAGGGATAGTGTTATTTATTAGTTGAATTGTATCCCTCCGAAAGTCTCAGGGTGGAGTCCTAACCCCTAGTACCTCAGAATGTGACCTTATGTGGAGATAAGGTCTTTATAGGGATAATCAGATTGAAATGAGGTCATTAGGGTGGACCTTAATCCAATGTGACTAAAATTGGAGAAATTTGGTCACAGGCATGCTCACAGAAGAATGCTACATGAAGACTAAGGCAGAAATCAAAGTGGTGTTTCTATAGGCCAAAAAAAAAAAAAAAAAGAAAAACAAAACCCAGAGATTGCGAGTAAACCACCAGCAGTTACGAAGAGGAAGGAAACAGATTCTTCCTCCCAGGCCTCAGTAGGAGCCAATCCTGCCAACACTTTCATCCCAGACTTGAAGCCTCTGGAAGTGTGAGACAATAAATTTTGCTTATGATTCTCTGTTATGGTCACCGGAAAATGAACACAGATGCTGAGAGATTTTAGATTCCTATGTCGAATAGTAACCCCTCCTCACCCCACTTCTGGCTTTTACAGATGAGGGACAACAGGAAGTTAGGTTAAAAAAACAAGAGCACAGCTGCTATCGCATAAAAGTCAACAATAATTCTGGAACAGCTGACTATACAAACAGATGAGAGCTTTACATATCACTAGTCCAACCTGTCATTTTCAGATGGGGAAACCAGAGTCCAGAAAGAAGGGTCGTGACGAGGTCACGAGATGAGTCAGTGGTGGACTCCTGTGTTAGCTCACTAGGGCTACCATAACAAAATACCACAGACTGGATGGCTTAAACAGCAGACATTTATTTTCTTACAGTTCTGAAGCCTCGAGCTCAGTTATCGAGATCTTGGTCCAGTTGGTGTCTTCTGAGGCCTCTCTGCTTGGCTGGCAGATGGCCACCTCCTGGCTGTGTCCTCACAGGGTCTTTCTTCTGTGCGCAAGCGTCCTGGTGTTTCTGTGTGTCCAAATTTCCTCTTTTTATAGTAACAGCATATAATAATCAGATTGAATCAGGTCATAGCCTAATGACCTTCTTTTAACTTAATCACTTCTTCAGAGGCCCTATCTCCGCATATTCTAAGGTATGGGGAGTTAGGACTGCAACATTTGAATTTGGGGAGCACCCAATCCAGCCTATGACATTCTGGCCCCTGACAATTCGTCATGTTCTTCTCACATGAAAAATACATTTACCTCAATCCCAAGAGCCCTAAAGTCTTGATGCTAAACACCAGTAAGTCCCAAACCTCATCTAAATATCTCAGTCCAATGTGGCTAAAAGTCAAGGTATGATACATTTTCAGGCAAAATTCCTGCTCAGTTATGAGTGTGTGAAACCGGTTATCTGCTTCCACAATACAGTGGTGGGCAAGCAGCAGATAGACACTCCCATTCTGAAAGTGAGCAATCAGAAAGAAGAAAAGGATCACAGGTCCCAAGCAAGTCCGAAGCCTCTCGGGGAAAAATGTATTCAATTTTAAGATATGAAAACAATTCTCTTGGGCTGGATGCTCTGTCCTCCGGGCCCATCGGATGGTAGCCCTGTCTCCCAGATCCACGGAGGCAACAACATTGCCCCCAAGATCCGAGGTGACAGCCGTACTCCTGAGGTCCCAGGGAGCAGCAGCTTGGCCCACTGAGACTGAGGAGTTGGCCTCGCTTTCTGGCACTGAAGAAGAGACAGTCCGGCCTCTGGGATCATTCTTCCCACTTTCTGAAGGACAATGCATGCTCACAGCCAGGTAGCTCTATTGCCCGGTTCTGTAGAATTCCAGATGCTTGTTTCACCTCTTATCTGTCCCTTTCATTTCACGTTAGTAACCTTTCTGCTCATTCGGGTGATAGGATCTGTGCACCACACCCATAGTATCTCCTTCTCACATGATTGTCCAGCTACGCCCTTGTTGTGCTCTCTAGAAAAAACTTATTTCTTGTAAATGGATAGGTTGAAAATTTTCTAAATCCACCGGTTTTGTTTCCTTTTTGCCTAACAATTCCTTCTTTAATTTATATCTTGTTTTACATTTTACTACGAGTAATAAGGAGAAATCAAACTGCTTAGATTCTGCAACTCTTCTTAGAAATCTCCTAAGTTAAATATCCAAGTTCATCACTTACGAATGCTACCTTCCATAAAACACTTGAACTCAATTCAGCCATGTTCTTTGCCACTTTCTAACAAAGATCTCCTTTCCTCCCAGTGTTCAATAACGTGTTCCTCAGTTTTATCTGAGCTCTCACCAGAATCTACTTTAATGTCCATATTTCTAGCAACAATCTCTTCAAGGCAATCTCAGCTTCCTCTAATATGCACCTCAAAACTCTTCCAGCATTTACCTGTTACACAGTTTCAAAGCCACGTCCACATTTTTAGGTATGTGTTACAGAAGCATTCTACTTCCCAGTACCGAAATCTGTATTAGTTTCCTAGGGCTGCCATAACAAAATACCACAAACTGGGTGGTTCAAGCAATGGAAGTTTACCTTCTCACTGCCTGAAGGCCAGAATTCCAAGATCAAGGTGTTGGCAGGGTTGGTTTCTTCTCATGCCTCTCTCCTTGGCTTGTTAGAATATAGAAATGCAAGTGATAATTTATATTGATTTTGTATCTTGCAATTTCACTGAACTTGTTTATTACTCCTAACACTTGTTTGTGTGTGTGTGTGTGTGTGTGTGTATGTGTAGTCCTTGTGTGTGTGTGTGTGTAGTCTTTAGGGTTTTCTACATATAAGAGCATGTCATCTGCAAACAGGTAATTTTACAGTTTTCTTTTCCACTCAAATGTTTTTTATTTCTTTTCCTGGCTGAATTGCTCTGGCTAGGACTTCTGGTACTATGCTGAATACAAATGGTGAGAGTGGGCATCCTTGTCTTGCTCCTGATTTTGGAGGAAAGATTCAGACTTTCATCACTGAGTATGATGTTAGTTGTTTTTTTTTTTGTTTTTAAGATTTTATTTATTTTTAGAGAGAGGGGAAGGGAGGGAGAAAGAGAGGAAGAGAAACAGCAATGTATGGTTGCCTCTCACATGGCCCTCACTGGGGACCTGGCCTGCAACCCAGGCATGTACCCTGACTGGGAATCAAACCGGGACTCTTTGGTTCCCAGCCTGTGCTCAATCCACTGAGCTACACCAGCCAGGGTTGATGTTAGTTGTCTTTTTTGTATATGCCTTTTATTGTATCAAAGTCATTCCTTCTGTATTGTTGAGAGATTTTGTTACAAAAGAATGTTGAATTTTGTCAAATGCTTTTTCCACATCTATTAAGATAATCATATGATTTTTAGTTCTTCCTGTTTCCTTCATTCTCTATGATGTATCATTAATTGATCTGTGTAATGTTCAACCATGTTCATGTCCCAGAGAGAATCTCAACTCACCATTATGTGATAGGAAAGGATTTCATGTGCTGCTCAATTACATTTGCTAGCATTTTGTTGAAGATGTTTGCGTCTATATTTGTCAGGGATATTAGCCTATGGTTTTCTTTTCTTGAGGTGTCACTGTATTAGGGTAATGCTGACCTCATAAAATGAGTTTGGAAATGTACCCTTTCTTCAATTTTTTTGAAGAGTTGAGATGTTTTAGCATTAGTTCTTTTTTAAATATTTGGAAGAATTCAACTATAAAGTATCTGGTCCTGAGTTTTCTTTCTTTCTTTTTTTTTTTTTTATTGCTAATTCAATTTCCTCACTAGCTATAGATCTGTTCAGACTTTCTATCTCTTTATGATTTGGTGTTGGTAGGTTGTATGTTTCTAGGAATTTGTTTATTTTTTCTAGGTTACCTGGTTCGTATATAATTATTCATAGCAATCACTTATGATCCTTTTTATTTCTGTGAAACCATTTGTAATATGTTCTCTTTCATTTCTGATTTTATTCATTTCAGTCTTCTCTTTCTTTATCTTAGTTGAGATAAAAGCTTATCAATTTTGCTTATTTTTTAAAAAAACACTCAGTTTTACTAGTTTTTCTATTTTCTGTTTTAGATATTTCTGCTCTAGTATTTTTTATTCATTTCCTTCCGCTAAGTTTAGGTTTCATTTGTTCTTTTTCTAATTTTTTGAGGTGTGAAGTTAGGTTATTTATTTGAGATCTTTCTTCTTTTTTAATTTAGATGTTTATCACTATAAAATTTCCTGTTAATACTGCCTTTTCTGCCTCCCATATGTTTTGGATGTTGTATTTTTATGTTTTCAAGATGTTTTCTAACTTTTCTTTTGATTTCTTCTTTAATGCATTGATTGATCAAAAGTATCAACCAATTTAATACATTTAATTTCCATGTATTTGCAAATTTTCCACTTTCCTTCTGCTATTGACTTCTAGTTTCATTCTATTGTGGTCAGAAAAGAGATTTGATATTATTTAAATCTTAAATTTGTTGACTCATTTTGTGACCTAACACGTGCTTTACCCTGAAAATATTCTGTGCACACTGAGAAGAACATAAATGCTGGGTGAAATATTCTGGATATCTGGCAAGTCTTGTTAAATCCATTCGGCCAATTGTGTTGTTCAAATCTACCATCTTGGTTGATTTTCTGTCTGGTTGTTTTACCCATTATTCAAAATATGGTATTGAGCTCTCCTACTATTACTATATTGCTATTTCTTCCATCAGTTCTGTCAATATTTGCTTTGTATATTTATGTCCTCTAATGTTGGATGAATATATATTTATAATTGTTATATCTTTCTTTTTAATTGATCCTTTCATATAACATTGCTCTTTGTCTCTTATGACAGTTTTTGACTGAAAGTCTATTTTGTCTGATATAAGTATAACCACTGCTATTTTCTGGTTACAATTTGCATAGAGTATCTTTTTCCATTCCTTTATGTTCAGCCCATGTGTGTCCTTAAATCAAAAGTGAATTTATTGTAGATAGTATATAGTTGGACCTTGTGTTTTTAATACATTTAGCCACTCATTTCTTTTGATTAGGAAATTCAATCAATTTACATTTAATGTAATTATTGATAGGAAAGGATTTACTATTATCACTTTGTTGTTTTCTTTATCTTATAAGATTTTTCTCTCTCTTTTCTTTCCTTGCTATAATTCTTTGTGGTTTTTTAAGTTGATATGCTTTGATTTCTTTTTCTTTTTCCTATTGTGTAACTTCCTAGCTATTTTTTTTTGTTGTTGTTGTTAGCATAGGGCTTACATAAAATGTTTTATGGTCATGACAATCTATTTTAAGCTGATAGAACTTCAAATGCATACAAATACTCTACACCTTTACTCCCCACCCAACACTTTTCTTCCTTTTTTAAAAATTGATGTCACAATTTACATCTATTTGTACAGTGCACCCATTAACATTTATTCATTATAGTTATTTGTAATGCTTTTTATCTTTTGACTTTTATCTTTTGATTTTTAGGGAGAAGGAGGAAGGGAGAAAGAGAGGGAGAGAAACATCAATGTGTGGTTGTCTCTCATACACCCCCAACTGGGGATTTGGCCTGCAACCCAGGCAGGTGCCCTAGACTGGGAATCAAACTGGTGACCCTTTGGTTTGCAGGCAGGCATTCAATCCACACCAGCCAGGGCCACTTACTCATTTTTGAAGAACAGTTTTGCTGTGTTGCATTCTTAGCAGCCAGGTTTGTTTGTTTGTTTTCCTCAGCACTCTGAACCTATGGTGACACTTCCTCCCAGCCTGCAAAATTTCTACTGAAAAATCTGCGGGTAGTTTTATGAGGTTTCCCTTGTAGGTAACAAGTTGGTATTTTTTTTTTTTTGCTGCTTTTCTCTCCCTGTGTTATAATTAACTTGTGGCAATTTAATTATAATGTGTACTAGTGTGAGTTCTTTTGGGTTCATCTTAGTCATTTTACCTCCAGCTCACTTAGTTTCCTGGATCTGGAGTGATTTTTTTTTAAGATTCTATTTATTTATTTTCAGAGAGAGGGGAAGGAAAGAAGGAGAAAGAGAGAGAGAAACATCAATGTGTGGTTGCCTCTCACGTGGCCTCCACTGGGGACCTGGCCTGCAACCCAGACATGGACCTTAGACTGGGAATCGAACTGGCAACCCTTTGGTTCGCAAGCCTGTGCTCAACCCACTGAGCTATATTAGCCAGGGCTGGAGTGATCTTATTAGTACTTTCAACATTAATAAAAATCTGTATATCCAGAAAACCCAGAATCATTAGGGTCAAATGGGAAACATATTTTTGAGAGGAAGATAAATGAAGAAAAACTTGACCCATTTTAAAATTTGGCCACGGGCTAGCCTTGGTGATGAAAACCAACTCAGTATGAGTTCATTAGAATCCTCTTAATTGCAGTCTTGTGTTGCTAAAGAAAAAATAGTAAGTGTAGTATTTTCTTCATTTACATGTAAAAAGAATGAAGAGGTTTTCTACCAAGAGTTATTTTAAAATTTGTCAGCATCCAGGCTTTACTGTTAAAATTGAAAAAAATTAATGTTAAATTTTTCCACAAAAGAATAATAAATCAGGAAAAAGAAAGGTGGGAGAGAGGAAGGGAGAGAATATATACAACCTGGAGGGACGTGGTTTTGCTTGGGTAGATTTGCTACCCTGCTCCCTGGAGCCTTCTACTAGCATTCTTTCCTACTAATTGTGCATTTTCCAAATTATTAGGCAACTTAAGTTTTTAAAAACTATTTAGCAATGTTCTTATTCACTTCAATTTCTGGATTGTATAACACCAAACCAAAGAAAATGGCCAGCTAAAGGAAACTGATATTTTCCTTCACGTTTTGGCAGTTGTATTCATAAGCTAAATATTTGGAACTGAGAAAGAGTGTGAGAAAAGTGAAGTTGCAATTAGAAACAGGCTTATTGATCTCTCTAAGGGGCTTTTCAAAGTGATATATTTTCAGCAGAATGAATTATACACGTTTTTATGGTGACTGGTCAGAGGGAGGTTGCTGTGGATAAAAGAAGTTTTGTTCTGAGTTCTACCAGGATGAGTGGTGAGAATGCCCCTGAGTCCAGGTGATTGCTGGTGCCCACAACGCTGAGCATGACTTTGTTCTGCAGTCATGCTCAGGTCGCCTTTCGAGCTGCTGGGAACTTTGTTTCCAATGCAAGGGGTAAGAGAACAAAATTACTTAATTTGTATTAAATACAGACTATTGTCTTTTGCACAATCACTTTTGATCTCAGTAAAATCTCTGAGAAATGTAAGCAAAATTGTACATACATATAAACGTAGAATGAGATCTTCAAGCAGAAAACACCAGGTTATGGCCATCTTGTAGAAGACAGAACAATGAAAAGGTAACCCCAAAGCAGGCACCAACCCCACATCTGGCTTGGAGACAGTTGTGGTCTTGGAGACAGTTGCAAAATCTAAAATGGAGACAAAAATACTTATCCTACCTACCTCATGGGGACCCACAAGGAGTAGTGATGGGGGTACTTTCACAATAATTTGTCTTTTTCACATTGACTTTTTCAAGCATTATGAATTGTGTTAAGTGCATTTTATATCTCTTTTTCTCAACTATTCTGGAATCTGAGTTCTCTCGCTTTCTGCCCTCAACCCGCCCCCCCCGCCCCCATAGAAGAAAAGATTAAAACTCAGAAACTCTAATTTATCTGAAGTGTAGGTGAATGAGTTGACTATTTCCAATTTCCAACTATGGAGGAGCAAATCTCTGGGATATTGAGTCCATTATTATTTCAAAAAAGGTAAAAATTTAACTGAAATGCAAAAAAAAAAAATTGTGCAGTGTATAGAGAAGATGCTGTGGCTGATTGAATGTGTCAAAAGTGGTTTGCAAAATTTCTTGGTACTATTAATATTTTGGCCCAATAATTCTTTGCTGTGGACTGCCCTATACACTGGAATATGTTTAGCAGCACCCCTAGCCTCTACCACTGGAAGCCAAGAGCCGACATATTCAAAATATCCAAATCAATAAAGTTATTGGTGAAAATGAAAAATGTGGTTTTTCATTTTATGGAAAAAACTAAACGGACTTTTTGGCCAACCCAGTATGTTCTGCTTGGTATAACTGTGTAAAGAGCCGGGCCTGGGAGTAATAGTCCAGGACCTGGCTAGGACCCCAGCTCGGCCATATTTCTGACTGAGTTGCTTTGCAATTCTTAATTTCACTGGACTTCACTACAAAATGCTGATACTAATCTTGCAATGTTGTCTTACGAAGCAGAAATAATATGTCTAAAGCACACATAATAAAGTGTTATTAGTATTATTGTTATTGTTATTATTGTTGTAATGGCAAAACATGGTGGATCCATATGGCTCCCGTGACTGGCAACAAAGCCACACGTGAATTTAAACGGTGCCTCCTGGTTTCCTGGTCCACAAGTGGCACCTTTTTCCTGTGGTTGCTGGGCTGGTTCCATTATAGCTCTTACCCGATAGGTGCTCTTTGCTCTTCACTTAAAAACAAAAGTCATCAAAATGTCCCCTCCTTTCCCCCTAGTTCACAACATTAGATTTCACAACTTGTTGCTTAGAGGGTGCTTGGGCAAGGACACTTATAAATGGGCAACACTATTTGTATAGCCCTTTACAGTTTCATGAGCTGCTTCCCGCTATCCTTTGAGTTATTCTTAAGGGTTCCCAGGAGTCTGTCTCTTGTACTACTGAGCAACACCTTTCACTTTTCCTGTTCTCATGAAACAGATTAGCCAAATAATGATTTTTCTGGCCTCCAATGTATTTTACTAGAAAAACTACCTTCTAATGTGGCAGAATATACTAGAATGCATACATGGCATTCCAAAGAGTTTTACATAAGCATATTAATTTTGCCTACATGATTGTTCCTGATGAGTCTGAATGGTGAAGCCACTCCTTTGGAGTCAAACAAAATACCACTTACAAGCTAAATGAACTTGTGAATGGTATTTAATTTTAAGTAAATGACATATATAAGTACAGAAATAATAACATGCCACATGCAATTTTGGTGTAATCACTATATAATTACATGTGTGCTACCGGACAGGAACTGGCCCAGAGTGGGTCTGCCTCAGGCCAGCCTGTGGTGTGCAGGTTCTTGATTTCATGCAGAGAAGATTTCACAGCATGAGCCCAGGTGATTTTGAGAGTACATTTACTAAGGCTGGGACAGCGAAACTAAGGAAGGACTTAGGGTAGAAAGAGTGACAGGAGAGAGCCTAGGCGGTGCTCGGCTTTGGCTCCCCAGAAAAGTTAGAGGGAAGGCGTGAGCCAAGGCGGAGCTGCTGTCAGCTCACTGGGAAATAAATGTCACAGAAACAGAAGTGAGCCCAGGTGAGGCTGCCTTTAGCTCACTGGGAAGTCAGAAAACAGGGGGCCCTGGTGGCAGGACCGGAGGTAGGCCCAGGTAGAGCTGCCATTGCCCACTGCTCCCCTGGCTTCAGGTCTCCTTGGGATCCTTACGGTTTAGGAGGAAAGAAAAGGTTCATGCCCTGGGAGGGGCATGGGCATGTTGTAGAGCAAGCCCACACTGAGTCTTTGCCCTGAGGGCTTTTTATCTTTATTCTGCAGGTGAGAATCTAAGGGAACTGTTTCTGCAGAATATTCATCATCATTTGTAATGATGCTGATGTGTCAAAATGAGCTCATGGGGGTGTTGGGTCTATTCTTTGGTCTGCTATACTCTTATTTTTATCTTCAGTTGACTTTTAATGTTTTATTATTATTATTATTATTATTATTATTATTTTATTTGTTTCTGACTTCATTTGTCCTCGGGTTAGCTGGCACAAATGACATTAATTGGGTCTCTGTTCTCTATTTTCCAGGGCAGGAAGCTTTAAGCTATGTATTCTCTGGTTAGAGGGGAAAAATACGAACCATTCACTCTCAGGTGTCCTTGGTTTGGGGAGATAAAGTCTTGCAGTTCACCAGCTGGCTGTCAATTGTTCCAACTCTTTGGACTTGTTTACTGGTAATTTTTGTCTCAGTTTCCCATTACACTTGCCAAGGAATTTTCCTAACTTTTTACTATCCTGTCATAACATGTAATGAAGTGCTCTGTAAATATGTACTTTTATCTGTAGTTTCCATTGTTCTGTGACAGGCCGCCCCACGGGGGCGGTGCCCTGAGCATTTTCAACATTCACTTTCCTGTGTCTGTTTTAACCGTTGTTCAGGTAGAGCCCGTTTCACTTTGCCTTGATCACTGCCACAGATTCAGTGAGGTCTCTCATGCCGTGTGTTTCAGTAAATATAAGAAGAATCATGAACATAAAGATGTGCAAAATGAATTTTAAAAAATATCATAGAGGAATATAGATGGGGTTTAGTAAATTGGTCTCATATGGAATAATCATTTATACAGAGCAATGAAAATTTATTTTGTATTTTCATGGTGGATTAATCCTCACAAATTTTTATTATTACAAATAAATGAAATCACATTGTAATATGCTCTATTTATGTGATGGACTTTTTTTAAAAAATATTTTTAAAATTTATTTTAACATTACAGTTGACATTCAATGTTACTTTATGTTAGTTTCAAGTGTATAACCTAGTGGTTAATCAATGATACAATATACAAAGTGATCCTCTCGATAATTCAAGTGCCCATCTGGCACCATACATAGCTATTACAATATTTTTTACTATATTCCCTGTGCTGAACTTTATATCCCCATGACTATTCAAAAATAATTTCTTTTCAGATTGACTTTTATTCTTATTGTTGATACCATTACAGATGTCCCCATTCTCTCTCCACCCTTTGTTCCCCTCCACCCAGCAGCGCCTCCCACCCCGGCCTGCACCACATCATTGTCTGTGTCCATGGGCTATGTATATATGCATATATGTCTTTGGCTAATTTCTTCCAGTCCTCCCCAAATACCCTCCCTCTGAGATCTGTCAGTCTGTTCCATGTATCCATGCTTCTGGTCCTATTTTGTTCATCAGTTTATTTTGTTCGTTAGATTCCACATAGGAGTGAGATCATATGGTATTTGTCTTTCTCTGACTGGCTTTTTTCGTTTAACATGATGTTCTCCAGGTCCATTGGTGCTGTCACAAAGGGTAAGAGTTCCTTCTTTTTTACAGCCACTTAATATCCGATTGTATAAATGTATTTTTTTAAGAATAGAAATACAAGCATATTAGAGCAGCTTTCTTTGTCACAGAGAAACGAAAGTAAAACCTTAAAGGATAATGCAAAAAAAAAAAAAGTTTCAGTTTTTTTTCCTGGAATAGAATTTAAATTAAACTTAGGAAGCATGTTTGCTTCTTCTTCTAAATCAAGCTGCATAAAAATAAATCAGAAGGGCCTTGGCTGGGTGTGAACTTCCTCCTATACACCAAAAGGTTGTGGGTTCCTTCCTAGGTACACACCTAGGCTGCAGGTTCAATGCCTGGTTGGGGTGCTTACAGGAAGCAGCTGAATGAGGTTTCTCTCTCTCTTTCTCTCTCTCTCTAAGCAGTGGGTATGTCCCCAGGTTAGGATTTAAAAAAATAAAAATAAACAAATCAGAAAGAACAAAAATCACTTATATAATTTGGTTAAAAAGGAGCTTAACTGTGGATGGGCCAGTCATGTAATTAATTTTACTTTATACTAAAGTGACACTGATTCTTCTCCAGTAGGGTAAAGGTTTTCAAAGTTACATTCACGTGCTTATATAACTCATTAATGCAAACTAGTATCCATAGTAATTCATAGTACTATTTCAAGATTAATACTATGAGTGGGTTTCACATTCCGCAAGAGTGAATTTTTCTTATCAACTGCAATATGGAAAGTGAAACCTAAAATACCACCTGTGGCTTGTTGACTTCATTTAGAAACCTGACTTATGAGCAATCTCATGAAATAGAGTTTTCTAGAATTTTTGAGGGACTTAAATGACCCCAACCTTTCCCCCTTCGGTATACAACAGATACTAGATATTTCTGCCTGTGTAACACTTTGCCTACGTGGACAATACGAAGTCTTAGTGGAGGATTCAGATGACCAAAGGTTTGAAATGCTGGCAAATGCACCTGAACATCATAACCTGTAACTCATCCTAGCCATGTAAAGGGGATTACTACCTTCCTTTCTATTTCAGCATCATTCGAAGTAAAAAAGGAGTTTTGATGCCTTAGTTATTTTTCATTTACATAAAATTGACGCCATTATTACAATTGAAATAAATGTTTGCTCACTACCTAAAATTATCATGTGGAATACCAGTGACATGAATATGAACGTTTAGAAATAATGGACTGAAGTGACAGCAGTGGGCAAGTGGCTAGTCTATCCAACGAGGTAACAGCTTAAGTTTTGCTGAGAAAGGAGCATCTTTTCTCCCTAAGTATGGCTTAACCAACGTAACGTGAGTCTAGAGGTAAAGACAGGGGGAGATGGTAGATGACAGATAGATAAGATAGATATCGATATCTGCTGCATCTTTTAAGCACTTGGATTTAGTTATGCCTGAATCTAGCCTCATTCCTACACTTTTCAGTTACACTGTCAGGAAATTCTCATTTTTCAGTAAGTCGGTTTAAGATGAGTTTCTGAATAACTCAAAAGGTCTTAACTACCCTAGAAATTAGTCTATGAAAATGCAGTTTTATGTAAAACAGACCCTGAATTATGGACTGGTGCAGATAGCATGCATCATGAGGTAGTGAAATTCTTCTATTCTAGCTGAGTAGTGTTGATTACTGATAGGTATTGCTAGCACAGTGACTGGCTAAACTGTCACCTTAAAAAAATTACTTTAGCCCTGGCTGGTGTGGCTCAGTGGATTGAGCTCCTGCCTGCACACCAAAGGGTTCAATTCCCAGTCAGGGCACATGCCTGGGTTGCAGGCCAGGTCCCTTGTAGGGGGCACACAAGAGGCAACTGCATGTTGGTATCTCTCTCCCCTTCTCTCTTTCTCCCTTCCTCTCTCTCTAAAAATAAATAAATAAAATCTTTTTAAAAATTTACTTTAAAGCAGTTTTTTATTTGATGTTGAATGTTTTTATTTTTTGTTGCTTATGCAAAAAAAGAGATCAATAACAACATTAATGAACAAAGGCATCAATGTTTAGTAAAAACACCCAGTTGTCAAAGCAAATAAAGATATACCTCTTTAGTTCCCACGTGTTTTAATGACTATGTATTTTTTAGTCTTTTTTTACTGTTGTTCAATTACAGTTGTCCCCAATCCCCTTCCCCACTACTCTCCCCTCCACCTCTACCTCCCACATTCAATCTTCCCCTGACATTTGTCCATGGGTCCTTTATACATGTTTTAGATTTACAACAAGACTGAGCATGAATATAGAGAGGGTTTCCATATGGCCCCTTTCCCCCCACATGCACAACTTCCCCCACCACCAATATCCCCCACGAGAGTGGTACATTTTTTGCAGTTA
The DNA here is from genome assembly GCA_004026765.1 of Micronycteris hirsuta. NCBI lineage: Eukaryota > Metazoa > Chordata > Mammalia > Chiroptera > Phyllostomidae > Micronycteris > Micronycteris hirsuta. The sequence continues at coordinate 87,237 of PVJI01001616.1, read as the reverse complement.
CTTGCTGACACATCCTTATCACTAAAAGTCTGTAGTTTACATTAGGATTCACTCTTAGTTTTGTCCATTCTATGGGTTTTGGCAAAGAGTATCATACAGAATATTTTCACTGGCTTAAAAATCACTGGCTCTGCTTATTCATCCCTCACTCCCCTCTAATCCTTGGCAGCCACTGATCTCTTTATTATCTCCATAGTTTAGCCTTTTATAGAATAGCATATAGTTCAGTGGGCCCCAACCATTTTGGCACCAGGGACCAGTTTCATGGAAGACAATTTTTCCATGGTCTGGGGTTGGGGGATGGTTTCAGGATAATTCAAGTGCATTATATTCAAGCTCATCTCCTGCTGTGCAGTCCAGTTCCTAATAGGCCCAGACTAGTTCCAGTTCATGGCCCAGAGGTCGGGGACCCCTGATATAGTTGGAAGCATACAGTCAGTGGCCTTTTCAGGCTGACTTCTTTCACTTAGTAATATGCACTCAAGTTTCCTCTATGTCCTTTTATGGCTGGATTGCCTACTTCTTTTTAGAGCTGAATAATATTCCATTTTATGAATGTATCATGGTTTATTTAGCTATTCACCTACTGAAAGGCATCTTGGTTGCTGCCAGATTTTGGTAATTATAAATAAAGCTGCTATTAACATCCATGTGCAAGGTTTTAGGTGGATATAAGTTTTTAATTCACTTGGGAAAATACCAAGGAGCGTGACTGCTGGATCATATGGTTGGAGGGTTCAGCTTTGTCAGAGACTGCCAAGCTGACTAGCAGAGACGCTGAACTGTTTTGCATTCCTGCCAGTAATGAGTAAGAGTTCCCATTGCTCCTTACCACCCAGAGTCCATAGCCTCGCCGATATTTGGTATTTTCAGTGTCTTGGATTTAGGTCATTCTAATAGGGGTGTAGTGGACCCTCATTGTTATTGTAATGTGCAGTTCCCTAATGACATGTAATGTTCAATATTTTTTCATATGTTTACTTGCTATCTGTGCATCTTCTCTGGTGAGGTCTTTTGCCTATTTCTCAAACAGGTTGTTTTCTTAGGTTGAGTTTTAAGAATTTGTACATTTTGGATAATAAAACTTTATCAGATATCCCTTATTCAAATATCTCCTCTCCACCTGTTCTGAAAAATAAAATCAGACCTCCAACCTGGTACCAAGCCTTGTGTATTTCCTGCAAACTTTAGCAAAGCCATGTAAGTGACAAGATTTTATCAAATATGCTCTTCCCGGAAGGCAAGGAAGGAGGAAAATATAGCTTTCCTAAGTAAGATACATTTTGTCTATGGCCAGAAGTCCAGCATGATTGAATTGCACACGGGCTTGAGCTTTGCGGAGCTGGATCCTCTGCACCAAGCCAAAGTTAAAGAAAGTAAAGAAGGTACAACATTGTTGAATATAAGATTGCAATCTGGAGGAGTCTGATTCTCCACTCCTAACACATCTTCTTAGGCTCTTTTTATTGACAAAGATGACAATTACCCTCATTGTAACAACCATTCCATGAAATGTAACATGGGCAAGGAGAAGGCGAACTGTCTTTTCTAACCCAGAGTATAGTGTTTCACTGCCAAGAGGCCCAAGGCCAAGTTAAATGCTGAAGTCTTACAAATGGATGAAGCACAAGAACTTGGTGTTATATGACAGAATTCCTCAGATTTAGCTCTTGATTCAAGAACCATAACTAGTCAAGATCTGTGGAGCTGAACTATGTAAGTCAATAAAGACTAATAGACTTTAAAAGAGATATGTTGCCAGTGAATCCCAAGCCAATGACCCAAGAAATTAAAAGCCTACAACCACCAGGCCTCAGAATCAACACCAGCTGGAGATAGACTAATGTAGTAAATAGTCAGAAAGTGAGTTCTCCCCGGCACTCCTCTCAGTCGAGGCCAGGTGTTCACAGCCAGTGTCTGCATCAGTGGGCCAGTACAGGTGCTCTGTCATTCATTAAAGATTTTGAACATCATGTCTAATTGGGAGGAAGACACTCATCTAAATTTTTCTTTGAATACGTTTTTGTTCATGGACAATCATCTGGCTTAATATAATTGACTCCTAGATGGCTTCAAGTGCAGTGGAGTTAAAGATCTAAGTTTTAATCAAATAATGGAAGAAGAGTGTTTTTTACCTAAAATATAAAACCAGAAGAAAAGTCACAGAGGAGAGTACTGCGTGGAGCTCAGGAGAGCTGGAGCTGGCCCCTGGTCCTAGTTTTCTGTGGAAAACGAGTGAGTTAGAATCTTTTGCCTCTAACGTGCTCACATGACTTCGGAAAGTGAAAGTAAAAGTGTTCAGTGAGAAAACAAATTTCTTTAAACAAAGCTATTTCTTGTAAATCAGGCAAGGAAAAGTGGGGTCAATATGTACTTGTAAACTCACACGCCAGGTTGCTCTTTTGCACGATCAGTCACACTCAATAAAAAACCATCTCATGAATGCACCTTGTCTCATTAAAGTCTAGGAAAGGCATGAGTGAATTTAGCATGAAATAGTGTTATGAGCACTTTCTTTTTCCCTTCTGGAATCTGGACTGTTCACTGATACTTCTCAGAATAAGCTGACAATATTTAAGGCAACTTGGCCAGCAAATTTAGCCATGCTTAAGCTTATAGCTTTCTGTATTTGTTTACTCCTGTATAAATATGTTCTGGAAGTCTTACAAGTATGGTTAGTAGATAGGTAGTCTTTTTCTTTCTTGATTCTATCTTCAGAAATAGAAGGAAATCAAAGAAACTAGAAATGCAAAAAGGAGAGTAGAGAAAGAAAAAATAAAAAAATAAAAATCACAGGAACAGGATTTAGGTCTGAACATAAGAAAAATATCTATTTAACGTGTTCATATAAGATTAAAAAACATTATAAAAATATAGTAGTGTCATTTTCTACAGAAAAGAACAGGAAAATATTTTTATACCTTTTTTACAAATTGAATATAGTCATCCCCCGCTATATTGCGGTTCACTTATTGTGGCTTCACTCTGTCGCTGTTTTTTTTTTTAAAAATATACCTAATTCTGTATTGTGGAGTTTTCCCTATATTGCAGGATTTTGTGGTATATAGGTATTTATATAATATTTATGATTTTAATTATTTTGCCTAAAAAATTTAAAACAATATAAAAAATGTTAATTCAAACATATTAAAAGAATATTAAATCAAAATAAAATACAGTATGTATTTCATCAGCAGATGAGTACCGTACTGTACACAATGGAAATGCAATATGCCACTACTGCTCGTACAAGTTTGCCAATGTGAGATTGTACACGGCACACTATTGGCTGATGGAATGGAAGGCGACCAACCACAGCACTGTGTTCTGTATCCTGGGCGCTGATTGGCTCAGTGACCGTAGCATCGGTCTGTTTGCTCTCCTGCACTGTGCCCACAGGTTCAGCATCTCTCCTTGTCCATTTCACATCGACATCCGATCGCTGCCTGTAGTGTTGCTCTGCAGTGTTGTGTTTTTGTGAAATTTTTGTAAAAGTTTGAAAGTGTTTAAGAGCATATGAAGTGTGTATAAGAGTGTGGGAAAGGTTAATAAGAGAGTGGGAAAGGTTTATAGGAGTGTGGGAAGGGTTTATAAAGCCTTAAAATATATATAAATAATGAAATAAATATAATGTTGCTACTTCGCGGATTTTCACCTATCGTGGGGGTCTCTGGAATGTAATTCCCACGATAGCAGGGATCACTGTGTATACATGTTCATCTCACCCAATGCACTTTTTTCTTTGAAATAGTGATAACCTCAAATAGACCCTTGAAGGTTAAGAATATCAGCTTTTACACAGAGGCAAATTATTGTGACTGTTTTTCCCTCACAAAGCATGATAAACTAAATCTTGACAAGATATGCAAAGTATTAAATTAAAAGAAGACAGCCTTTTTTTTTTCCTGCTAGGGTAGGATGAGGGAAGAGTTGGTCAATATTTGACCAGGGTCCAATTGACAGTCTCTTATCACTCTAATTAAGGAGGGAGCAGGGCTGTCTGGGAATCATGGACTTCTTGTTATAAGAAATCCAATTAGCTTTAAGCTGAGCAGTAGCAACCACCAGGGTTTTTCTGTCCTGAACAAAAGTTCTGAGGATATAACACTGAAATATGAACAGAAAGTAAATGGCAGGCCTGTCCATTAAATAAACCAGTGGGTTTTCTTAAGCACGGGGGCCTCCTTTGGAGAACTTTCCTAGTTTGTGTGCTGAGTAGAAAGATGGGCAGAGGTCAAGAGGCCTAATAGGTTGCTTTGTTCCCTTTCCTGCCCAGCGATGTTGGGCCTCTTGGGGACATGGTTTGGAGCCACAGCGTGTCTATGGTGATGTGCCTTTGGTGGGAATCGGACTGCAAGTTCTGAGCTTTTCTCTACATATCCCTGGGGATACTATTCTAAATACAGCGAAGGTCAAGAAGAATTTATTGTTTCTCATTAAAATTCAGGTGACTCCAAAACTCAACCCAGGCAAATCTACTCGAAGTGACTTAAGGCAGTCAAGGCCTATGTATATGAACTTTGTATGTTTTCCTACAAGCACTGACATCTAAGAGCAGCAGGTTTTTCTGTTCAAGTTCTTCCAAGTTCTAAGTAAAACTCAGTTTAAATTTCTCCTTTCAAAAACAATGCAGACAGAAAAGTAATAGCTAAAATCATACTTTGAGTGCTCCGGAGGTAAAGACTATTATTTAACAATCAGTTGCCAAAATAATTATATATATGTTATGCATAATATATATGCTCACATACATAAAATTAATATAATACTAGTTCAAATGTCTGTATCCTTAATTATGGACAGAAAAGCATTTGTATTTAGTGGAATGGGTTCAGTCACCTAGAAGCTGAGCTTTTGAGTGATTTACCAAGTGGCTAATTATTTACCAAGATCCGGTGAAATAATAATCTGGAATTTCCCAAGCATTGGGTGGAACTTTTTAGGTGTTTTGAATTGAATCTAAGATACTATGAGAGGGCAGTTTATATTCAATGCATAAACTGTGCCAAAACTTTGTTAATCTTAAAAAAAAGCTTTCCTTGAGTGGAGATAAAATCATAATAAGCATGATAATGAAAGGAAGGGAACAATAATAATAACTTTTAAAAACCAGCTTTGGATGTATGTGAACTCAGAATTTGTATTTAGGGAGTCAAGGTAGTTTGTTTTTATCTCAAGCTGTTTCTTCCCCTCATAGGTTATGCAGACCCAAAAGATTTTGTACTTTTTTTTCTCCACTCTTCAATTGTTGGGTCTAAAATTGGATTCTGTTGCCTTTTGTGTTATTACCAATTATGTCATAAGGAGGAGGGAGTGTGCCTTAATAAATCCAGTAAACTTGAGGGGTTATTAGAATAAACCTTATAGGTATGAAGAGCCTGGAGTTCTACCAGAAGTAAGGGCTAAACAGAGTTTACAAATCCTGGCTCTGTTGCTACTGTGGTCTCAGCATTCACCTAAATAAATGGGCATTGAGACATTAATTCAAGAAATAGAAAGTGAAACAGACAAAATGAGTCCAAAGAAAATGACTCAAGGAGGTCAAAGATAGTGGCAGAGTAGGTGGAAGTTATACTAACAACTTGCTAGAACCAAACCAGAATTACAACTAAATTATAGAAAAATCATCTTGAATAACCAACTGAACACTAGCTGGAGAGAAGCCTTATAACCAAGGACTTACGGAAAAAAACGCATTACAACAATGAGACTGGTAGGAAGTGCTAAGGAGCAAGATGGCTGGCTGGGGCCCCCATAGGTGGCAGCTGAGGTTTCAGAGGCATATGTCAGCAGCCAGAGGCTTCCCCCTGAGAAGGGTAATGTCTAAAACCCCAAGTTGGGCTCCTCAGCTTACAGCACCAGACCCAGGAAAGGAACCCAAATAACATCTGGCTGTGAAAAGCAGCAGGATCTTTGTTTGCCAGGGAGAAATGGTTAGAGATGCAGAGAGCCTCTTAAAGGTCCAACAACAAAATTTTGTTTGCAGCCACTTACCCTGGGCTCTGGCAGAAATTGGGGAGAGCAGACTAGAGCCACATAAAGAAACTCTGGGGATGGTGGTTCTGGGGAGAGAGTTGAAGGGTCAGCCACCAGGATCCCTGTGCTGACTCATTTCCATACTGCAGAAGCTATATCTCTTGGGCAGAGCACTTCTTTCCAAGTGGCATCAGCCTGAGGGGAAGCAATAGCCCCACCTGTGGGAATTCCTCTTGCCCTACCCTATATACCTTAAGCCAGGCTAGTGAAGCATGCAGCTGGAGGTACTTTCATTAATTAAGCCTAACAGAAAGCCTGGAGGAGGAGGTGAGTCTCTGGGAGCATTGAGACTTTAGCTGACATTCCCTCATGCCTGGCATTGGTAAAAGTCAGCCTTGGTGTGAGGCTTGGTTCTTTCTGCACACACCCAGGCCCAGCAAAGGAAGCCACAATCTGCGGATCACTGATAGCTCCAAATGGGTTGCTCAGAGCCAGTCACAGGCAGTGCCTAACATAAGTCTGCACCAGAGTCTTTGTGGATTTATCTAATACACAGAAACAAACACAAATAGGAACAGCCAAAATAGGAAGACAAAGAAACAGGCCCCAAATGAAAGAACAAGAGAATTCCCCAGCAGAAGAGTTAAAAGAAATGGAAGCAAGTAATTTGTCATATATAGAGTTTAAAGTCATGATTATAAAGATATTCAACAGCATAAGAAAGACACAGTAACCATAAACAAGGACCAGTCAGAAACAAAGAATGCTATATCTGAAATAAAATAATACACTGGAGGGAATAAACAGTGGGTTAGATGAAGCAAATGATTGAATCAGTGATTGGGAAGACAAGGTAGAAAAAAATACCCAAGCAGAGCAACAAAAAGAAAAAAGAATTTTTAAAAAATGAGAAGATTTAAGGAAACTTTGGGAAAACAGGAAGTGTAACATCTGCAACATTGGGAATACCAGATGGAGAAGAGAGTGAGCAAGGGATCGAGAACCTATTTGAAGAAATAATGACTGAAAACTTCCCTAGTCTGGTGAATGTAAAAGACACACAAGTCCAGGAAGTGCAAAAAGTCCCAAACAAGATGAACCTGAAGAGGCCCACATGAAGACACATCATAATTAAAATGGCAAAGCAAAAAGACAAGGAGAGAACCTTCAAAGCCACAAGAGAAAAGCAGTTAATTGCCTTCAAGAGAACTTCCATTAGATTGCCATCTGATTTCTCAACAGAAACATTTCTAGCCAGAAGGGATGGGCATGAAATATTCAAGGTGATGAAAAGGAAGGACCTACAACCAAGTTTACTTTATTCAACAAGGTTATCATTTAAAATCTAAGGAAAAATAAAAAACTTCACAGACAAGAAAAAGCTAAAGGAGTTTGTTACCACCAAGCCAGTATTGCAACAATGTTAAAGAACTTCCTTAAAAGAAGAGGAGGAAGAGGAGGAGGAGGGGGGGGGGAGGAGGTAGAGGAAGAGGAAGAAGAAGAAGAAGAAGAAAATAACAAGAAGAAAAGAACAAGATGAAGAACAAGAAGACAACAGAAGAAAACAGTTAAAAAATAAAATGGCAGTAAATACCTGTCTATAAAATATCACTTTAAATGTAAATGGCTTAAATGCTCAAATCAAAAGACATAGGGTAGCTAGCTTAATGGATAAGAAAACAAGATCCATATATATATGCTGTCTCCAAGAGACCCACCTCAAAACAAAAGATAGACACATACTAAAAACAAAGGGATAGAAAAAGATATTTCAGGCAAATGGAAAGGAAGAAAAGGCTAGGGTGGCAATAATCATATCTGACAAAATAGGCTTTAAAACCAAGATCATAGTAAGAGACAAAGAAGGACACTACGTAATGATAAAAGGAACCATTCAACAAGAGGATATAAATCTAGTAAATTTTAAGTACTCAACATAGGAGCACCTAAATATATAAAGCAAATCTTGGTGGACATAAAGGGAGAGATCGACAGAAAAACATTATAGTAGGGAATTTTAACACCCCATTGGCTTTTCTTTTCAAGAAAAGAAAAGAAGATGATGGGCTAATTTTCACAGGATCTGTTGGCTTCCCCGAGTCGTGCACTACATGGAACAGAAAGCTCGAGGGGTCTTTTTGCTGGTTTTCTCACTAATAGGGAATTCAGAAGCGAGAACCTCTTCAGCCTCCAACGTGAGAAGAACCTCAAAACTTCCCTCTTGCCGATGTTGAGGGCATCCCTCCCTCTCAACAGGGAGATGTCAAAGTTGTTCACCTGGGAAATGTCACAAGGTGAGGGACATGTGTTCAGTTGAGATGTTACTTAGGTGGTAATTTTGTCGATAACTTTCTCTTCTAATTTTTAAACAGGAGCAAGACTTTAACAGGCATTTTAATAAAGTGTGTCCAAATGACCAGTACAAATACGGAAAAGTGATCATCATCATTAGTCAACAAAATGCAAATTAAAGCCTCAATAAGATGCTGCTAAAATTAAAAAGACGGACAATACATGTGTTGGTGAAGATGTGGAGCAATTGGCACTCTCATAAACTGCGGGTAACAGTACACATTGTAGAGCCACTCTGGAATATTACTAAAGCTTAACATATGTGTACCCTATGGCCCAACAATTCTACTCCTGAGTATGCACTCAACATACTCAAATGCCATGAGTAAGTGCCATGTCCACCAAAAGACAGGTGAAATATGTTCATAGCCTCTTTTTCAAAAATAGCTTCCAACAGAAAACAATTCAGCATAGTACAGTGGATTCATAAATTATAATCATGCAATGAAATACGACATAGAAATGAAAAGAAGTAAACTACTGAGATAAATAGCAAATGTAGTTTAAAAAAGACACTAAAAATAACAAGCGTATGACTTATACAAAGTTCAAAAACAGATAAAATGAATCAACAATGATAGAGATGAGAATAATAGTAATTTTGGGTGTGGAGCAGGAGTGACTAGATGGTGACATGGGAACCTCCTGGGGTGTTGGAAATGTTTTAAATTGTGACATGATGGTGGTTACATGGGCATATGTAAAATTAATTGAGATGTACCTTTAAGATTTATACGCTTTGTGTGTAAAGTATACATATATTAATTATATATTACTATACATATATTTTACACACATATTGAACTATACATAATAAAGAAAAAGCTAGCAGTGAGTAATAATTTTGTTGCTGAGAACCTATATCTTGAATACAAACATTTTCAATTCTTAACAATATACCGTATTTCACTAGGGACAAAAAGCCTAAAAATATTATCTTTGAATTTAAAAAAATACAAAAAAGACATTTAACAAAATGTTAGTAATGAGATTATGGGCTGTGTTTATTATCTTCTTTATATTTTTAAGTATTTTTTTAACATTCCATGGTGAGCAGGCAAATAATTTTAGAGTAGCTGCTAAAATGTGAACTAAAAATAGTATCTCATTTCATTTCAATTCATTGTTATAATATTAACATTTAATATTTTTCCTTTTGCAGACATTTTTTAAACAAAAGAGATCATTGAAAATTAGGACTCTTTGGGCTAACCCCCTTTTGGATAATAGACACTGAAAGTTTATATTTTCATTTATTAAAACCATATGCAAGTTTGTGCCTTTCTTGCTTCATTTGAAAGCAGTGAAGCCTGGTGTTAGGCGTGTGGGCTCATGTCTGACTCCCTGAGTTTGCAGACTCAGCTCTGCCGTCTCTTAGTTCCCGACTGTAGGCAACTGACTTACCCACTCTAATGTCCATTGTCTTCTGAATTACGGGTGACAGTAGTCTCCAGAGCAAAAGGGTTGTCCAAAACATAAGTGATTTTTGTTATTGTTAGTGCTACAGTACATGATTAAGTTATTTTTGCTCTATGTGTTTGTGGGCCTAGTAATACTGTTATATTTAGGAGAATTTTGAAAGATATTTCACATTAAAAATTACTTAGCATTCTGGGCTCTCAGACATTAAATAGCATAGCTCTAACCAACTGATCTACCAATCTACAGGGGACATCAGTAGTCATTGACATTTTCTAACTCTCAGAATATAGGCAGAGCGGTGCTCCTATTTCACACATGTGGACACTGAGGCTCAAGGAGGTGAAATGAGCCCCCAGAAGAAAAGGAAGCACCCAGTAAGTCTTCTTCTGACTTACAGACCAGGCCGTGCTTGCTCCACAGAATCCCACCCACCACAGTTTGCAAAGGGCAACTTCTTTCTGGTTGAGTTTAACCTTTAATTTCTATATGCTTCTCTGGTTTCTCCTTTGATCTGAGCTGGGTGCATCATCCCACTTCCGTCTCCCACGCTCTTCCCATCAACCACACTGTGATGAGTGAATTTTCCCACTTACACACATGAGCACATATTGGCCCTTTGCCAGAAGTGCCTGCTATCTTTCAAAGCTAAAATCATATTCTTCATCTTTTCTAATCTATGTCCTAATTTACTTCATGCATGTCCTAGTCTTTTTAATTTCAGCCTTTCTTCAATCTTGATTAATACTTTGTTTTTCCTCTTACTCAGCACTAACAATGATGTTTTGCATTACACATACTTGGGTATTTTTCTTCCTGTATACTTCTATTATTTATCTTAAAACCTCTTATGGTACCCAGCATAAAGGCTCAAAAATGGGAGCTGCCTAATAGATATGTACTGAATGGATGCATGTGTTAATAATGTAGCAGGCAGATATGTATACATTTTTAAATATATATTTATGAATATATAAATTTGGGGGCACATGTCATAATATTCAGAAATGTACTGTCAGGATATTTGAATGTAGTGAGTGATTTGGAAATTCTACTTGCATTTCATTCATAAAAGTAATTTTTGGGGGGTATTAAAAATAGGATTCTTGCTCAGTTGTCCTTGGGTCTGATCTTAGTAATATACTGGAAATGAATTTGCTCTTCTTTGCGGGCACATTAACTCCTACAGGCCACAGAGATAGGGCACTCATAGAAAATTTCCTGAATGTCAAATAGATCTGAGAGCCAGTGCCAGAACTCGTTGGCAAAAGGTATGCAGTCATCCTTTTCTCAGGAGGGTCAGGATGCTCTTTCCCAAGGCAACATTCTAGTCAACTGGTTTGTTTCACGAACTTCTCAATGCCATTAAAGAGACTGGTGGAAAAATCCTTTTATGTATGACATGTTGATTATATTACCTAATATAAAATGTGGTCCTGCACTCTGGGTGAGTTATGCATTTCAATATTTAATGTCTCCCTTTCTGATCATGAGATTCATATGGCTTGAGATATACTTAAAATATTTAATGCAGTACATTTTATCTATTAAGAAATATTGAACTGAATATGCAAATTAAAAAGTATAAAAGTAAGTAAATTTGTATTTTGAACCAGGGTACTTTTAAAAAACAAATTTTGTTTAAAACTTTTAAATTAAAATATAAGTTTTCAGCTTTTTTGGATGAGTCATTTTTAATATTCTGAAATTCTCAGTTAACACCAAGGTTCAGTGGATGCAAATTTTGCCAACAAGGAAGTATAGTGGGAATTTCCAGAATATTTCCACAGGTAAATGTGTCAGAAGCTTGGACATGGACCAGATAAAACTTATGTAACCACTGGCTGATTACCTGATATCAGAGTACTTGATAAGTAAGAGTTGTGTATTGTCTGAGTTTCCCAGAGAAGCAAATCCAATAGTGCGTGTGTGTATACACCCATACACATACTAATATGTGTATATATGATTAGAAGGATTTGGCTCATATGATTATGGAGGCTGAGATTTCCAAGATCTTCAGTCAGCAAGCTGGGATTCCAGGAGACCTGGCAGTGTAGTCCCAGGCCAAGTCCAAAGGCCTGAGAACCAGGAGAGTCATTGGAGTAAATTCTAGTCCAAGTTTAAAGGCAGAGAAGACAAATTCCCCAGCTGGAAGGCAGGCAGAGGGGAGTTCCTTCTTATTCACGGGGGGATTGGCCTTTTAGTTCTACTCATGTCTTCAACTGATTGAATGAGGCCCACCCGCACTTGGAGAAGGCAATCTGCTTTACTCAGTCTACCAACTCAAATGTTAATCTCATCCAAAACATCTTCGCAGAATATTATGCTAAGTGAAATAAGTGGGTCAGAGAAAGACAAATGCCTTATGATTTCACTTATATGTGGAATCTAATGAACAAAATAAACAAACAAACAAAATTGAAACAGACTCATAGATACAGAGAATAGACTGGTGGATGCCAAAGAGAAGGGAGCCCGGGGCACTGGTGAAAAAGGTGAGGAGATTAAGAGTACAAATTGGTAGTTATAAAACCGTCACAGGGATGTAAAGCATAACATAGGGAAACCAGTCAACAATGCTGGTGCCAGGTAGGCACTGACAATATCAGGGCAATTTGTCAAGTACATGGTTGCCTAACCGCTATGCTATATACCTGAAACTAATACAAAGTAATGTTGAATGTAAACTGTGACTGAAAAATAAAATGAAAAAAAAAAAGAAGACACACTCACAGGCACCCTCAGAATAATGTTTGACCAATTACTGTATTTTGCCGTGTAGAATGCACACTTTCTTGTCCAAATTTTTGAGGGAAAAATAAGGATGTGCATCATACATGGGTATAATGATTACATATCACAGTATAATAATCCCATGTATAATGTGCACAAAAACGTGGGTGCGCATTACACAGGAGTGCATTCTGCACAGCAAAATGCAGGTATATGGGCACCCCTGTGGCCCAAATTAACCATCATGAGCTGTTTCAACAGGATCTTCCCCACTGCCCAAAATAATGAATGCCGCTCTTAAAGCTGGACACTAGATTAGGGAACTCACCTTCTTTGGGCAACAGTGATGTGATAAAGGAGCACAGATTTTGAAGTTAAACTGATCTGGATTAAAATGCCCTATCTCATTCACTTTTGAGCTATGCAAATTTGAATAAACTAATTAACTTCTCAATTTCCTTACCCACAAAGCACAATTAGTCACAGATTATCAGGGAAAAGCATTTTTGATGTGCTTGTCACATATATAAGCATTCAATATATCATGTCTATTATCATTAGTAATTCCCTCCGGATTTGAACAGCATTATTCCAAAAAATAATTACTTTGCCCTTGGTACTTTAGTTAACATAGAAGATTGTTTGCAGGTGGAAGATGAAGCAACATTGCTTGGATGTCGTATTTTTTAAGGTATGTTCAGTGTTCTTTTAAAATCTCAAAAGTGCATAGACAATTTTAAATAAAGTCTTGAAAATCAAACCAGGCCATGACATTAATACTTTATATGCTCCATGTTCCTCTGCCATGTGCTTTAGTTTTGAGACATCCTGAGTGTGTGCTGGGTGTCTGGAGTGTCAGACTCGGTAAGGCAAGACAAGAAGGAAATAGGGCACAACTTCATTGACGGACAGCAAAGTGTTCCCTCTTGTTTACAAAGTGTTCCCTACTAGGCCATGCCGATTTGGAGACTGAAGAAAAACATGGTGTTGGGACTACTTACAGGGCATTTCAATTTGCCTACGTAGAACTCCATGTGCTTGTTCGGGGCACAAATTTATTATGGCCCCAGTGACAAGAACAAATGCAGACCAGAGGGCTGATTGAACATTGTTTATCTCAATATCCTGGTATCCCACCCCCTGGAACAAATGAGCCAGGCTTAATGATAATGGACATGCTATAAACTCAACACTAGAAATGCATCTTAGGGGTAGTAGTCATGGACCTGTGTCAGCAGTCAGGCCAGGCCTTAGTGAAGTTACAAAGCAGTGTGTGTAGCCTGTTTGTTAACTTCATCTTCTCTTTTCATACCGTCTTCCTCTTTTCCAGACCAACATCCATTATGCACTTTCTTCCTTTCCTGTGTTCTCTCTGTAAAATCAGGAAAATAAAAATTACTTCCCAAGTTGAGTAAGGATTAAATAAGGTAACATCTATGGTGAACCATGGATTATTATAAACACTTGTAGTTGTTTCACAATTAGAGCAATACCATTGATTTTGCATTTCCCTTAGAGAACTGTAAGCTTCTGAGGGCCTGCAGGCGCCTTGTTCAAGACTGATCCCCAGGAACTGGCACTGTACCAAGCATTTAAGAGGAATGCAACAGCATTTATTAAATGAATGGGTAGATGGGTAGGTGGGTGGATGGATGGATGGATGGTGGACCATAGGGTAAGTGGATAGGTGGATATTTTGAGATTCAGTAAGTTGCTGAATGTATCACCCTTGTGCCTCTTCTCTGCCTGGACAGCCTCATTGACCATAGAAGAAAAGCACAATTCTCTTTTATGATTAACCAATAAACTGACAGTTTATCTGAAGTCTTCATCCCTATAATGTTGGCATAATAGTTTGTAAGGTTTTTTTATTTTTAATTAAATTAAATTTACTTATTTATTTATTTATTTATTTTTATTTATTGCCAACCATAAGCCAAAGTTAGTTCTCCAAAGTAGGCAGGAAAAAAAAATCATTTGATCCTAAAATTCATACTCAAAAATAAAAGCTAGTAGTGTATTTTTAGCTAATTATTGTGCTTACCAATTTTGAGTCCGAATAACCACTAGGGCTAGTGGTAATACAGCCATGTCTATTATTTCTGCCAAGTGCCATCCTAAATTAAACATCACCTGCATTATTATTTTTTTAGGCTTAATTTCTTCAGAGAGCATAAAAGCTGGCATTATCCTGTGTGGACATGAAAAACATCTACTTACCCTTATTAACTGTGCTGCTAAACCCCGGGACCCAAAAGCACTTTATAAACATAGAATCACTATGTTGTAAAATATAGAAAAGTAGAATCACTATGCTGTATGCCTGAAATAGATTATTTTATGTCACCCATACTTTTTTTTAAAGAAAGGAAACTGCCACCACCACCACCACCACAAAAAAAAAAAAAAAAAAAAAAAAAAAAAAAAAACATACTAAAAAAATACCATATTCTTAGTGGTAAGGCCAAGTAAATGGAAAAGAAAGTGTCAAAAAAAAAAAAGTGCACTAGGGCTTCCTACTCACAGGGTGGTCTGCAGACCAACAGCATGGGGTTCTCCCAACCCACGGAAACCTACTTCATTAGAATTTGTGTCCCACCAAAATCCCCAGATGACTCACGTGCCTTTAACATCTGAGAACTTTCATAAGAGACAAGTGCTACCATAGAAAGTCAGAAGTGGGGGCTTTACCTCCCCCCAGAATTGATGGTCATTTACTCCTATCTGCTGAGAAAAGTTGGGCATTTGGAAGATAAGAAGAAAGAAGCAGAAGTTAGACACCCAGAGATAGAGGTAGTAGCCTGGGTTCTTGAATTTTCTTTATCAAACTCCCCGAAAGCAGACTTTCCTTCATTTTTCGATCTTGGATGTCCAGATTTCTGGTTGTGTCCTTAATACAAGCCTCCCTCTTTACGTTAGCTAGCTGGAGTGAGAGAACAAAATCACGACTAAAAGAAAATTGAAATGGATATTTGGAGTCATTTTGCATACCCTGTATAGGTATTATTTATGAGCAAGTCGCCTTTTCTGTTTAATATTTATTAAATAACACATAGTCATTATTTTAAAAAGTAATTTTTTTAAAATTTTTATTTATTTATTTTTAGAGAGAGGAGAAGAGAGGGAGAAAGAGAAGGAGAAATAGCAATGTATGGTTGCCTCTCACACTGCCCTTATCGGGGACCTGGCCCACAACCCAGGCATGTGCCCTGACCGGGAATCAAACCAGGACTGTCTGGTTCCCAGCCCGTGCTCAATCCACTGAGCTACACCAGCCAGGGCTTAAAAAGTAATTTTTAAGAGGAAACCAAAGTAGAAAAACCTTTCTTCCCCTAGGGCCTCATTCCCATTTCCCAGAGGTAACCAGTTAACAGTGTCTTGTATAAAAATTAATATTTTTCTGTGTACGTACAATGCTCTGTTTTCCCCGTTCCTTGGCAGCAACAACAGAAGAGAAAGCTGATCATATTATCAATATTATCAATATATCTAGAGGGATACATATAATATCTAAGGTTTGTTTAACTCATAACTTTTTAAAATGTCCTTCTGTAGCTTTATCTCTAAAATAGTCTTTGGAGGCAGGCAGTACAAATAGCACCATTTTCATAGATTTGACATAGGGATGCACTGACGCTTAAAATCCTGCCCTCAGTTTTCATTGAGGTTGCCTAAATAAGAAGTTATGTGACAGTTTCTGCTGTGTTTGCTTTAAAATAATTGAGCACATTACCTTTAAGATTCATGTAGGGCTACGTGAATTAGTGCTAGAGACAGACCGTTGTCCCTGAGAAACTCAAATGCCTCATAAAGGCTGAATCACTAAGCACATTTTTAACTTTTTCATCAACGGCTAGGGTGCTGTGACTGAGAGAGAGGCTCTGTAATAAACTAGACAAGCTACCAGGGAGCCGCATGGTGACTCAAAGTAAGCAAACAGGATGGTCCGATGACAAATTCTTCACTGGACAGTGACTGCAGGTCACTAGCTTTGCCCCAGGCCTAACTTTCTTAGCAAAGGACTTTACCATAGTGAGCCCTGTCCATGGCTCTTTCGCATGTCGGACAACGTATCTTTGCAACGTCCGGGGAACTCTCTTTTCTAGACCCCAGAAGGCACATCCTCGGGCACCAGAGCACAAAACCACCAGCGCGCAAGTTCACGGAGCTCCTCGTTTTTATCTTGTTCCCCCATACCGTCTCTAAGTGCTGTAACTGTTACGCGCTATCCTGTGCCAGCCAATGTAAAAGAAGTATGTGTTTCTCCACTTTGTTTTTTATCTAATTCCACAGATTTCTCTGCTTTGCTTTCTCCTGCCCCCTTAATCTACCACCAGTGGATTTCATGTAAACTCCCCTCTGTCTTCTCCTTTAATTCTAATGTATAAAATAAGCTGTAGAACTGTCATCCTCGAGAGCATTTTTCTCAAGTTTGAAGTTTGGTTCTGGGCATGTCCTCAAAATCTTGGATCAAATAAACTCTTATAAAAGTGTGTCTATAGGCTAAATGTTCTCTTGTGGACAGCGCTCAGAGCCGAACCAGAAGTCAACCACAATTGACTTTTGTAGTCGGCTTATTTGGTTCTTTTCCTTGGCTATGAGCTCCTATTTCTATGTCACTATTTCATTGCTTTTTTGTTTGTTTGTTTGTTTAAAATCTGCTTCAAGTATTTTGTGGAGTAAAGATGGAGTTTAAATAAATATGACTTCTAAATTGAGGAAACCAAGGCACCAATGAAAACGAACCTAAGTTTTTTGAGGTATTTGCTGGCAGCAGTAGAACTGGGACTGTGCTTTCCTAAACTCTAGTTCATGCTGCTTCTTCTGTTCCACATCAGCTGAGGGTCAAGCTTCGTCCCCTTAACCATGGGACATAGTATATTTGTTTTAAAAGTATGGCAATCCTGACAGTAACCAGAGGGGAGGTGGGAGGGGATAATGAGGGGATAAAGAGGGGAGGGTTTTCAGGAATATTTATAAAGGACACATGGACAAAGCCAAAGGTGGGTAGGATCGAGGGTGGGAGGTGGGGATGGCTGGGGTAGGGGGGAAATGGAGACCACTGTACTTGAACAACAATAAAAAAATAATAAAATAAAAGTATGACAATCCTGCAAATGTCACTGCTGAATGTTGTTTGAATTGAAAACGTGCTTTAGCGTTTGAAGGCCATCTAGTGCTGCCTCAGGACCCTCCAGTTCTGGGAGGCTGGAATCTGCCAGCAAACACAGCAACAGATGAAGGTCCTGTAGTTCTTGCTGCACTAAGTGGTCCTTTAAAAATGCAGAACATCATTGTACTCTGTCAGCCCTTTTCCAAATGGATTGCAAGTATCTACATTAAATCAAAACATGTAAAAGGAAAAAAAAAGGCAAAGCACTTTGATGGACAGAGAAGTGACATGTTCTGAAAAGGACTATGTTAATTTTTAGAGGAAATTCCATGCTGCATTCCACAGTGGCTACACCAGTCTGTATTCCCACCAACAGTGCACTACAGGTTCCCTTTTCTCCACATCCTCATTAGCATTTCTTTGTTGATGTATTGGTGACAGTCATGCTGACATGTGTGAGGTGATAGCTCATCGTGGTTTTAATTTGCATTTCTCTGATGATTAGTGACATTGAACATCTTTTCACATGTCTATTGTCCACCTGTGTGTCCTCTCTGGAGACGTGTCTATTCAGGTCGTTTGCCCATTTTTAATTGAATTACTTGTCTTTCTGGTGTTGAGTTCTATGAGTTCTTTACATATTTTGGAGATCAAATCCTTGTCTGAGGTATCATTGGCAAATATCTTTTCGCATTCAGTGGGTTCCCTGAAATGCATTCATTTTGATGATATTTTCTTTAGGCATGCAGAAGCTTTTAAATTTGATGTAGTCCCATTTGTTTATTCTTTCCTTTATTTCCCATGCCCTAGAGGATATATCAGCAAAAGTATTGCTGTATGGGATATCTGAATTTTTGCTGCCTATGTTTTCCTCTAGGACTTTTATGGTGTCACAGCGATTACAGGGCTGGGATTATACCCTAAGAATCCTGAAACATCAATTCAAAAGAAGCTGTGCACCCCAATGTTCTAGCAGCGTTATTTATAATAGCCACGTGCTGGAAACAGCCAATGTGCCCATCAGGGGATGAGTGGATCAAAAAACTGTGGTACAACCGGAAAGCTGTGTGAGGTACTTACTTATACCTTGGTTGGGATCTCCGTAACACATTCTGTTCTTAGTCCTCCTCATGTACAATGTACTTTGAAAATGTTAGTGTATAACAGAATTGATGTTTGTTTTCTGTTTGATCTTAAACAGAGGAAATGAAAGGGGTTACGGCTCCTTTTTTCTTTTTCTTTTTTTATTATTTTAAAGTCGCTACCAATGTGGGACAGACAATGGAGAAACATACTGTGGAGTGTTCTATTGCCTAGTTGTCAAAGCTGCTTTTGAGTGCTGGTGACACTACACACTTCTATAATATGCGTTCATGCTATATGACAAAATACTCTGATTCCAAGCGCCAAAAGCTCAATTCAATGAATATAACTGATCACACCCATCCATTGTGTTTCTTTTACTTTCTATTGGTGCTTAAAGAGCTTATCCTTTGCAAGTCATCCACATTGTTCCTTAGGTGTTTTATCTTTGCTCAGATTGGGGAGTAGTGGTGGCTTGTTTATGGTTTTTGTATTTGTGTCTAATGCACGTATTAACATGATAGATGCAATGCCTTGTGTAGCTACAGTTTTCTGGAAAGGCCAATCTTTTAGGAATTGTTCTTCAGATCTTCAGTAAATTTTCTCTTTAGATTTAAAAAATAAAAAACTGGTACATTTACACAATGAAATACTATGCAGCCAAAAGAAAGAAGGAACTCTTATTCTTTGCTCAGCATGGATAGAACTGGGGAGTATTATTCTAAGTGAAATAAGCCAGGTGGCAAAAGATAAATACCATATGATCTCACCTGTAAGAGGAACCTAATGAACAAAACAAACAAGCAAAATAAAGTCAAAGGCATGGAAACAAGGAACAAACTGACAGTGACCAGAGGAGAGGGTGGGGAGCACGAGGGGAGAAAAAAAGGGAAGGGTCTAGTCGAGGAACATGTATGAATGACCCACGGATGTGGACAACAGAGTGGGGACCGACTGTGGGAGTGGGGGGAGGGTGGGACAGAGCAATGGGGGAAAAACTGGGACAACTGTAATAGAACAAAACAATTAAAAAAATAAATAAATAAATATGACTATTTTAGATTTCATTCTGTGGTGAAAAGGCTTTTTATTTATCTTTCATAGAAAGTATTGTAACAGGAAACGAGTGGGAAATCTTTTTATTCCCGATGAAACAGAAGCAAGTGTGTAGGATGGCTAAAGCCATTTCCTGTCAAGAGCGCCCTCTGCTGGATTTTTAATAATGTTCTACAAGGCCCGGCAGAAGTAACGCCTGCGTGAGTGTGGTTGGTCGGGTAATAATGTGGGTGTAATAATTTACAGTTTTAATTTGAACATTTTACCTAAAATGTCATATGTGTGCTTGAGTGTGATAATGTTATATTACAAAATTACATGCTTATGATTTTGTAATAAAAAAGGGGCATTATTTGTGCTGGACCTGTATTTTAGGCTTCAGGATTTCATTTGTTGACCAATTGGGGTTTTTAATGCATTGATTTAAAAATGTATATATATGCCCTGGCCAGGTGGCTCAGTTGCTTGGAACATCATCCCAGCACCAGAAGGACGCAGGTTCGATCCCAGGTTGGGGCAAGTTGGGGAGGCAACTGATTGATGTTTCTCTCTCACATCTCTCTCCCCTTCTCTCTCTCAAAAGTCAGTTTAAAAATATCCTTGAGTGAGGATTAAAAGATGTATATATATCTGAAGGGGGGAACCCCAGAAATTTTATCTTAAATAGCGTCAGGAACAATATTGCACATCACGAAAAGAGCACAGTTTTAATTGTGACAACCTAAGAACAGTTCAGCGAGAATTGAGTGCTTGCTCTGTGAGAGGCCCTGTGCCAGGCATTGGGGTTACAAGGTCATGCCGACATGACGCCACATCAGGATCTCAGAGTCTCAGGGGAGTCAGGGCCACCAACACACCGTGACTCTGCCATGTGTCACCTGCAGGGGGAGAGCAGAGTGGCACCTAAGTCATCCTGTTTAGGGAGCAGTTCGGGAAGCCTTCCTGGTGGAGGCTGGCAAAGAAGACCAGGCAGGGCAAAGACAGGCACTCTGGGCAGAGGGAAGAGTATTCGATAAGAGAAGACATGGTGTGTGTGCAGCACGTGTGCAGAACCTGATCACAGGCCCGGCGGGCTCCGCAGCATACTCAGCTCACCCAGAGGTGACGCTGTGCGACAGCGGTTCCCAGGCGTTTCGGCCTCCGGACTTCACCTTCTTAAGTCACTGGACTTTCGGAAGTCCATGTGACCTCCTAAATGACTGGACATACGGACTTTGTTTCTTGATGATTACCACATTAGAAATTAAAACAGAAATTTTGAACATAGTTGTTGACATATTGACCTACAGGTTGCCTCGAGCTATATTTTATTTTTTTAAAAATCCTCAATTTTCTAAACACAAGTGAGTGAGGTGGGCGGTGCCCGTTTGCAACACTCGTCGTGTCTGGCTTCGTGGAGCCACTGGCTTCTGATCTGCCTCTGCCGCTCACGTGCTGCAGCACCGCGTGTCAGGCAGCAGCTGGAAAACTCTAATGTCCATTCGTTAAACAAAAAAGGATCAAAGGCAAATGACATCACAGTATTATTATGAAAACAGTTTTGATTTTGTGGGCCCCAGGGGTGCCCAGGCCGCACGTGGAGAACGAGGGCTGCAGGCGTAGACAGAAGCAAGTCCCCGCGGGGTTCGCGGAGCGAGGTACACGCTGAATCTTACCGAGGGACGGGGACTGTGAGCTTGGACGTACATAGTCAGGTCTGAGGTTGAAGTCATCCTTTCTACAGCTGTGAAGAGCATGGATTTGAGGGCAAAAGACTTGAGAGAAGACAGCTAGTTTGAAAGTTATTACAATTGTTTGGGCAAGAAGTGATGAGAAACTCCGCCGGAACAGTGTATCCGGATATGGAAAGAAGGGAGTGGATTTTGAGAAATATTTAGGAAGTGGAATTGATTCGACTTGGTGATTGATTAAGAGTTAGAGGACTGGGTTAGGAGATAGAGAAAATGCCATAATATTAGCTTGGGTACTTGGAGAGCAGGTGGTAAAATCTGTGACCCCGGGACTATTGAGGCCCATGCCAGGGCAGGAGGAGAAGGCAGTGCATTCGGTTTGGGGCT
The DNA here is from genome assembly GCA_004026765.1 of Micronycteris hirsuta. Classification (NCBI taxonomy): domain Eukaryota; kingdom Metazoa; phylum Chordata; class Mammalia; order Chiroptera; family Phyllostomidae; genus Micronycteris; species Micronycteris hirsuta. The sequence goes on along the minus strand of PVJI01001616.1, from coordinate 65,445 downwards.
TGCTGCACTGCTGGGGCTGTCGGAGGACCCAGGACAGGCATCCAGGAGGGTGAATGAGTGAATCTAAATCTTGTGCACAGACCCCATTCATAGGTGCACACTTTTACCTGCTCTTGGTTACTATCCCTGACCCTTTCCACTCCATTCTGTCCTCATGTGTTAAATGGCTGCAGCCGTTTTTAGGATTCAGGCAAGGGAAAATTAAACTGGGAATGAATTTAGCTTGAGTTTAGTGGCATACGTGTATTCATGTGATTTTCCAGCTACTTCAGTTATTGCTGACTCACCCAGCAGAGGAACAACCCAGGAACACTTCTCTCCCACACTCTGCCAAAAGAGCAAGGCAGAGGCACTGCAATAGGAGCTAACTGTATTGCACCAGCACCAGATGTTTGGGAGGAGGTGGAGCAAAAGCAAGGTTAAAAATGAATGGGGCTAGAAGTAATTTGTGGAAGATTCTGCACATCATCAGATATATTTTTAAAATGTAAGCAGAGGAAATTCTCTTCTGGCAGGAATTGTCACTCCTTCCAGTAAGCTGTGGTATCTCTCTCCCCTCTCCTTGAATCCGGGCTGGTCCTGTGATTTGCTTTGACCAATAGAATATGGTGAAATGATGCAGGGGAGTCATTGTGAAACTTTCATATTTGAAGATATAAATCTTCCTGCATTTGCATACTTAGCCTTCTGTCTTGGAATTCCGATGCCACGTGTTTAGAATTCCATTTCAGGAGAAAAGGCCATGTGGAGGAGAACCAAGTCACTCAGCTCACAGCCAGCCACAAGAGCCAGTCACCCAGGGAGCCACGTGCATGGTCAGCGCAGTGGGGCACTCTGATGACTGGGCGGGCCCCAGGTCAATAGTACTTTTGGCAAACGGTCCCCCAAGCTAAGCTCAGTCAGCCCAGAATCAGGCAGTAACAAATGGCTGATTTTAACTTACAAGTCGCAGAATAAGATGTTACTCAGCAAGAGATCACCAAAAACAATGGCTGTATTTTGATCAGGAGGATAAAATAAAGACAACTGGGTCAAAAAGGAGCTCCCTCTTGACAGGACAGACTTGACCACACTTACAGAGCTAAGAAGGAATGAATGGAGGGAGAGTTAAAGATCCTGGAGCGAGGGGAGGTACTTCAGCAAGTCCTTGCACGAGACATTAATGAACTGGATTAAGAACAGACATTGAGGGCCTGGCTTTGTAGGGAAGGCGGTAACTTCATTCTGTGAGAGCAGAGAAATGAAGTCAGGAGCAGTACATTATTTGGCTTAGTGGACCATTTATCTTGAAGTAAAAGACTTAAGATAACTTTTGTCTGTGGCAAAGCAAATACGTATTATTTCTTTATTTCAGGAGTTTACCTAGAATAAAGAAAGTAGAATTTTATTTCTTATTAAAAAATGATGAAAACTAAAAGAAGAGAAAAACAACATCCTAAAAGTGGTAGAATTGCTTTGAGTGGTTAAAATTTCTCAAACTCTTGATCTGATTTCTATGGAATACTTGTGGAATGCGTTAAATAGATCATTCTTTTAGGGCAGTTTGCAATAGTTTATTTAACAAAGCAAAAACCTCATCATCTGTTAAGAAAAATGAAGAAAGGACTTGAATTGTAGAAGGATGAAAAGAAAATCTTCACTTTATCCGTTTTCTCAAAAACATTTTTTGCTTTAAAATTTGGTTGAAATACCGTGAATTATTAAATTTAGCTTGGAAATATTTAAATAACTTCTTTTTTTTTACTTTCTGAAAAGAAATAGCTGTGTATTTTATATCTGACTATTTAAACAATGTTTACATTACATAAATTGTTACCATTTAAAAATACAGTAGTTATATTTTCCCCCAAAAATGCAGGATACTACAAAAGATGGAAAGAACAGGCTGACATTTGAAACATACTTCACAGCATTTAAACCCAGAGTGAAAGACAAGTAACATAAGTGTTGCATCCATTCTGTAGTTTTCAAGTTATGGAAACCATATATTGAGCAAAGATCCATTCAAAAAACAATCAGTCATCAATACAAGTTTCATAACACATGTAGCAATTTGTCTTTGATCCATGAAATCTGTTTTGCAGCATCTTTTCCAGCTGCTCATTGTAAAACATATTTCTTATCTGCACACTCTCTGCCATTTGTCTAGAGTTCTCTGACTCATGAAAATTCGGTGATCATTGACCAGAAGAATATCCTTGTCAGCAGCTATCATTACAGACACAATAACATCATGTCTAATGGCTTCCTCAGGGTCATGGGACCTCACTTTAAGATACTCCATTACTTGCTGGTGTAGCTCAATGGATTGAGAGTGGGCTGGGAACCAAAGGGTCGCCAGTTCGAATCCCAGTCAGGGCACATGCCTGGGTTGTGGGCCAGGTTCCCAGTGGGGGCCATGTGAGAGGCAACCATACATTGCTGTTTCTCTCTGTCTCTTTCTCCCTCCCTTCCGCTCTCTCTAAAAATAAATAAAATCTTAAAAAATAAAAAGATACTCTGTTAAGTTCTTTGCTAAATCAAAATGGTTCATACGACAGTGGCTAGCAAACTTCACACATTCCAAGCATATGGGTGCATGAACACCACGAAACCTGCCCAGGTAACATTGCCAAAGTGGTTTGTTTTGAGAAACCAATTCTGATTTCTTCTCCCCAAACACTTCTGCCAGTAGTTTGCCAAACAACTTGCAGGCATTCCTCATTATCATTGCTCTTTAGTTTAAACTCAAGCTGGGATGAAACCGAGAGCAGCAAATTACTATCAATATTACAGAGCTCCAAAAGTAAGTCAAAGACACGCTCTGACAAAGTGCCAAGAGACGTTTTCCCAGGCATCAGAACCTGGCTTTAAAACTGGCAACACAGTGTGTGGTTCAACAGCTTGAGCTATCCTTTTGAGTAAAATCTTTGCCAAATCATATGCTTGCTTGTTTAAATTCTTATGGACAGGTTCCAGATTTACTAAAACCCTATCCGAAAGCTCTTGAGATACTGTATCTCCTTCACCAATGATAGAACTCAAGAGGTTTATGTGCGTATGAACTTTCTGATTGTGCCCATTGTTTATAAACGAAAACAATGTTCTGTATAGTTGTATAAAAAGCTCATTGCTATCTTCCAACTCAAAGCAATATTATTGGACTTAACCCAAACAATGTTCTCAATAAAAATACCTATTAAATTGTGGGCTCTTTGTATCCTCTAACCCCTTCAACTAGCCTTGTTATAAATGCAAATCTATCCTTTCGTTTATCAGGCAATGTGTAAGGAGCTTCAGGAATGTAAATCCTAAAAATATCAGCAAGGCCACAGGCTACCAGTAGGTAAACATCTTTATCAGGACTCTTGAGGAAGTCTGGAGCAAGATGTAAAGCCAGGTTTAAATAAAGCTCCTTTTCTTCTTCAGAGTCTTGGTCCATATCCATGCAAGTTGTCACAACCATCTTTAACTGTCTCACCATCTCCTCTTTGGAATTTTATCTGAGATTTCCTTGACGCCAGGAGCATAAGCAATCTTCCATCATTGGTCCTCGTCTTTGAATGAGCCCTGAAGCCATGATGGAATATTTTTACCCCATCCTGGGTTGAGATGTTGTCTTCTCCAATGCCTCCAGTCTGGGTTAGGTGTCCCCTGTACAGGTTTCCAGGAAACCCCAGGCAAAGGGAGGGCAGAGTGGACTAGAGTTGTATGAAGAGAGACTAGAGTTTGTGGCTCTGGGGAAAGAGCTGAAGGGACAGCTGCCAGAAACCCTGGGCTGAGTCCCTCTCCCACATGGCAGAGGCCACCATTCTTATTTGGAGCACACCCCTCCTTGTACCAGCCTGGGAGGAAGCAATAGCCCCACCTTCTGGTCTCTAAATAACTTCTTTAAAAAATTCTGTATTTGACAGGTTTCTCCAATATGAGCAGCACATACCGTATCCAGGCGAGAAATGAATGTCACCAAGGAGGCCACTGAGCTACCTGTCTCTTGAAAGGCAGCTGGAGGACTCCAGTGGGCAGAGGATGTGGGTAGAATTGTGGCTAGGAATCCGAGATACAGAGAGGAGAGAGATGGGAACCAGAAAAAAAGACGAGGAGCACAGTGCCAGATGGAGCCATTTTATTTTCAAACACAAGCCAAAGCAGACATAGACTTTCCTACCTCCATACTGGATTTTCATCTTATAAAACAGATTTGCTGCTAAAATCCTTCATAAAATCTGCCTTTCCCTTCACAGTAGAAAATAAGCAAAAAGTCACAGGTTAAAAGGCCATGCATAAAATACTCTATCCACCAAGATAATTATATAATAGTCTTAAATTCTTCACAGATCAATGAAAAAAAAAATCATTAAGACTAATTGACACTTCACTATGTTTTGCTGCACTTCAAGATTTTTTCTTCATATATTTATGTTCATATTTCACAAACAACGATATTACAAAAAGGCTATCAACTTTTTCATAAAATAGGAAAACAAAACAAAGCCATAACACTAAAATATATACACATCAATCTGCAGAGCATAAACTTTAAAAAAATTAAAACAAAAAGAAAATAAACTCACCCCAAATCAAAATATCTTTGACAGAAACTCTGTAGGCTTCCCAAAGGAGTTCTTAGCACTCAGATTTTGGGTTGGTACACAGCTTATCTCGTATCTAGTGGTTCTGTGTATCATGATTCACAGTTGTTATCATTACAAGGACAATTTCAAGGTCTGAGGTGGGACACAGTGCAAGTCATTAGACAGATCATTCATGCGTACAAAAGCTTTAATGAAACTCAAGTATTTAATCAGAAACAGTGCTTGACTCCCTTTTCTTTCACTCCCCTTTTCATCTGAGAGACCCCTGTAGAGATCTGGAGTCACTTACTGTCTATAACTGCTACAGGACTTGGCTTATAATTCTAAGGGCAAGGGAAGTCATTTTCAGGAAGTCTGCGCATGTATTATATTTTCTTTGCTTAATTAGAGGTAGATAACCTCAAAATAAGGTCCAAATATTGGTTCCTTTAAAGAGTGTCAAAAGCATAATATTAAACAAGGAGGTTAGCTACCAGAAAGTAAGAATTGAAATCTTAATTTTTAAGAAAAAATATCTTTGATGATGCATGTGTCTGTGTATATGGAATAAATGACCTACAAAAAAAAAAAACACTGTAGAAGAATAGGTCAATATAATTTGTCAGTCTGAAAAAAACGGTTGGAATTTATGGTTGGAAGAAACCTCATAAATCAAGTAATCAATTCTCTGATTTTAGAGGAAAGGGAAAAGAGACCAGGAGAGGGTGAATGACTTGCCTGAGTACATCAGCACACTAATTTGTACGATTATTTTTAGACACACCCAGGCACACACACACATATCCACACGCTGTTGCATTCACTTCTGTCTTGTACAATAAATGCTACTGGCTTACACAATAAATAAAACTAACTATGCAAATTTTCATTTGTTACTTTATTTCCAGAAGTGGGAAATACCCATCTTTCAAATGAGCGAGAGGTTCTACTTTCTCCCAACGGATAAATTCATCAAACTGTGTCATGACTTGCCCGGACTGCTGCTCTCTGCAGCCCCTGGAAGAAGCACAGATGGAGGGAGACGTAGGAGTGGCAGGAAAGAAAGCAGAGGCATCAACTCATGTCGGAATCAGTTTCTAGTTATGCCAAAGATGCTCCCACTGGCAGTGAAGGCTTTACCTCAAGTTCAACTTGGGCTATTGGAACTCCTCGACTTGATGGAAAGACATGATGAGGGTGTAGGCACCAGATGCCAGTGTATGCCCTCTGCCCAGAAGAATGGGACCATAAAGGGCAGAGATGAGCAGTGTGTGTCTTGTCTAAGCTATAAACTATAAACTTAGATGGCTTTGTAAGGTGAAGTCATAGTTTCTAATGATCTTAATTTGTAGATGCACGTGGACATCACAATACTTAGGCCTAATGTACAGTAGTATTAATAGTTATTTTACCTTTTCGATAAAATTACATGTGGATATAATTCTAAGGTAGTTTTTAAAAATATTATTACTTTTAATATTCATTATAGACTTTATTCTAAAAAATCTTGAGCCCAGCTACATATATTAACATGAAATAACTTTAAAAATAAACAGTACATTATACACATACCAAAATAGCCCCATTTTAAAGCCATGTAAGTGAAAAAGTTGAGTTTTCAAGAATAAACTAGACCTTCTACGGGTATTTTTCATAATTTTAAACTAATATTAAACATATCTTTTTTCCGACTATGCCCAATATATACACACTGCTCTTAGTAATTTATGTCAGAAGTATTCACTATGAAAACAGTAGGTTGGTTGGTTGGTCTGTTTTCACTTGTTCTATAATGGAAAATTTATTCCAAATTTAAGTAAGTTTGGTCCCGAAAGTTCTCCCCCAAGGAGACAGCATAACCAAAAAGCTCGTAATGCACAGCTACCCAGGGCATACGCAACCTTACATCTTCTAATAATAGTAGTGGAAGGGAACGTTCAAGTATCATCACAATCCAACTGGACGTATAGATCGTTATCTCATAAAATTAACACTCTATAGGGAGAAAGTCATTTGAGAAACTCGTCCTTGCTAGAACATCTTCACCAAAATTCCCATAGGAAACAAAACCATCCATCTACAAGGGACAGAGGGCACTTGGTACCCAGCCCCGACCTTAAAGTGCACACATTTAACAGTGCTCGGAACTCAAGGTAAACTCTAGCAAGAAGAAGAAGAGGCCACACTTTCTTAACTCATTAAAGGTTACTGGATCATCCAGAGCGGGAAGTATTTCTTCTAAAAAGAACTTCTTGGGGAAGGCAGGACCCACAGCTACTGCCAGCTCCTCGTCCTGCCCTCCGCAGTGATGGCTATTCGTAGTTGTTTGGCTAAAACAAGGAGAGACTGGCTAACTTGGAGAACCAGATATAGATGTTTTTTGTACTTATTTTAGTCAAACACATTGTAAAAAATTAAATTAATACAGGGAAGGGAACTGAGATTCCATAACTCACAAATAACAAGGGGGAAATGAGTTGACTAAAAAGTATGTGTCTTTCCAAAGCAGGTGCAGGAGGTCAAGAGGGGTACAAGCATTCTAGAAATTTTACTTCTTCACAGATTTTGATCCAGCCACGTGATGTAACTATTCCTAGTCCGGATTCCCACCGAGAAGTTGGTGGGCCAGCTGGTGAAGATCATGCACCCGTGGAAGCCATCCTCAAAGTGATCCAGGGTCACCTCCACACCTGCACTCTCCAAACGCTTTGCATACATGATCCCATCATCTCGTAGGACATCGTGCTCACATGTCAGAATATAGGTCTTTGGGAGGTGTTTCAGGACTTCCTGGTCTGCAATGAGTGGGGCAGAACGGACATCCAGCAGCTGAGGGATCTCCTGGACAATCCTGGCGTTGCCCGTGGTCTGCACGACAGGCTTGTAGTTCTTCGTCATGGCTGTGGGCAGGAGGGACGTCCAGTTCAGACGGGCCCTGAGGGCAGCAGCCTCTACCACATCGAGTGAAGTGTGATTGTTCACTATCATGGCTTGGACAAAGTCGTAGTTGCCTTTGAAGTAGTCCACCCAGTACTTCACCATGACGTAGCGGGGCAGGATGGGGGTGTCCACGTTCTGCTGGTAAGAGGGTGTGTTGAAATCTAAAGCCTGAAGGACTGGGTAAATTAAAGCTTGCAGTTTGAGCTTGCTTTTCAGGTTGGCATCTTGACTAAACTGGAGAAGAAGAAGCAAACATATTACTTTATTTGGCAGGGCTCCTTTTACAGAAACCATACCTCAAAAAGCAGGGTAATGTGTTACTTTGAATCAGTCAGAAGGATACAGTTGTTAAATTTCAAGCAGGCATGGTATTAATGTAGTTTAAAGAAATAAATAATTCCTCATCACCAGCCACCACCCCCATCCTATCAGGCTACTGGATATTTACTAAGAAAGGTATGATGTCTGCAACTTATAATTTTGAGTGAACACTTCAAACATACATAATCTCTTAGGTTTCTTTTTTTAAAAGATTTTTTTTATTTATTTTTAGACAGAAGGGAAGCGGGGGAGAAAGAGAGGGAGAGAAACATCAATGTGTGGTTGCCTCTCACATGGCCCTCACTGGGGACCTGGCCTACAACCCAGGCATGTGCCCTGACTGGGAATCGAACTGGCGACCCCTTGGTTTGCAGCCTGTGCTCAATCCACTGAGCTATACCAGTGAGGGCGATCTCTTAGGTTTCTAAACCCTCCTTAACATATTACTTGTGTCTACCCTTTGGCACTTAGCACACCTTACTGGGTATTATGGATGGATAATGTGTGAACCTTATGTAGTTTTGTATTCCCTGCAAGGCACCAAAAAGGTAATGGCTTCCTAGGGAGAAGAAACTTGTCTGACTCTTCCAAAGGAGAAGGGTAGGAAAATGAACAGATGACAGGACTCCAAAGTATTTTAGTAGGACCTCTAGGTACCTCTTCTGATGAGCACTCAGTCTTCATGCTTCGTGAGAATGAGATTGTACACAGAGCTGGCAGCGTACCCTCCACTCTGCTAAATGAGCATGTGCCCAGAGTGAAGCCAAAATAAGAGTGGGAAAGAACCTCTATCTCAGCAGGCCTCAGTTTCCCCATGGCTTCCCCAACTGTGAAGGCATTGTCTTATTTTGTAATTCTAGTGTCTCAACTGATTTATTCTTCATGTAACATTTAAATATAGCTAGCTAGCTCACTGCATGCCACAAACAATCTTCAAGGTAACTTTAGCCATACAATTTTGTTTCCCACTGGTCTTTAGAACCCCATGCCCAGGGAAGATGTAACTGCTCTGTAAAAGCGAGAGGAAATGATCAGTAAGTACTATTACTGATATGTGCCAAGAATTGTATATATATCATCTCACTAAGTAAGTCCTGGCAACAGCCACACAATCAGATGATATTATCCTCATTTCCCTGAAGCTCAGAGAGTTAAGGACTTGCACAGAGATAGTCCCACAGCTCCGAAAGGGGGCCTAGATTCCTTCCCAGTTCCACCTGGTTTTAAAGCTTCCCCAATACACCAGGACTGACTTCTTATCGCATTTGGGCACATGGAAAGCAAACCTGCCAATGCCAAGTGGACAATCAAGTTCTTTAATTATAGCAAAGGGGAAGAAACCAAGGTACACCACAGATAAAAAGGCAGATGCTACTTGAAAATACCAAAAAAGAAAAAAAATTGGAGGTGAGAAGACAAAGATGCTATTCTTAAACTATTTGATGTGTTAAATGAAAACCTTTGCAACCGAAAGCTTTTCTGGAAGGAAAGGGTTATGGAGCCACGTGCTAGCCAGAAAGGGGAGCAGGTCCTGGGGCTGCAGTCGGAACCACCAGCAGCCGGGCTGGAAGCAGAAGACAAACATGTCCACTGTCCTAAGGCTGACAGGGCTCTTTGACACAACGAGTTCCAGGAAGAAAGATGTAAGTGGGTTCAAGGAATTTAGCCTGGCTGTAGATAAGGGGGGTGGGAACGGTGCAGCAGGGAAAGTTCCAGGATCTGTGCCTAGTCCCCTAGGGAAGAAATACTCCCTGCTCCTGGATTGGTTGTGGGCACCAGTCTGGAAAGTTTGTGCAGAAGCAGGAGACTGGCTTTTTTCTTTCTTTTTTTTTTTTTTAAGATAGCCACCTGGAAGGTGATTCAGAGTTGTAACATCCACTCAGGAATGTGAGCAGTCTTTTTCTGGATTGGGCCCAAGGCTCTTTAACTGATCACCTGTTACCTCTTCCTCCCACCCTCCAGCCTGCTGACATTGAATTTAGGACAGCTTGGAATTTTTCTCTTGTCAAATCCACAACGGGAAGAAAATGTACTTATAAATGTACTTGTCTGTGAGTTTACACGGCTGCCCCAGATTTTGTTTTCAAAGAATTTAACTGGGGAAAGCTCAGGTTTATTATTACATTTCAAGTGGCAGAACCATTTCATGTTGTCTTTGATATTAAAAAAAAAAAATCGGGAGACATTTTTTGATTTTTTTAATTTGGCCCAAGGTTCTAAGGAAACAATCTCAGCAATTGGAGTTCAGGCAAAAATACCCCGTTTGCGAAGTCCAACATGGAAAAGGAGTAGGAAATACTTAATTTCCTTGTACTCCCTGAAGAGCAAGGGAGGCCTCTAAAATGTTAGGCCTCCTCTCATATTGAATGTCCCCGAACCTTTTCAAAGACTCAGAGATGACCTGTCTTTCAGTGACCCCTCTCCTACTTCGGAAAGATCTCTGAGAGCTCTCCAAGCTCGGTCACCTGAATAACTTGGCCACACAGTGACCAGCCTGGCTAAGCCATTGCCATGCGTGGTGGACCATGCGACTGGTCTTTAGGACATCATCCTACACCCTCCTACTGCCAACACCTCAGAGCAGTCTGTTACCTGTTGGCCCAGGGCAGCGGCCAAATTCCCACCAGCACTGTCACCAGAAATGCCAATTCTGCCTGGGTCAACCGAATACTTCTGTAAGACTTCTGGCTGCAGAAAATACTTCGTGGCACGCACAACATCGTGAATTTGCTCAGGAAAATGAACCTTTGGAACCAGCCTGTACCTGCGAAGACAAAAGTTGTATTTATTGAAGGATTTACTAAGTCTTTACAGGACATTAAAGTTTAAGGAGACACTGGTTCCTTTTGATGCCAGAAATAAACGAGTAAGGAGTTGAAACAAATATAAAAATAAACCATTCATTTTCTTGCAAATCAAATACTTAGTTTTAAAATGTAATGATTTTTTGCATTATCAATAATTCTTCCTCTTCTTTCCTTTTTTTTTTAATTTTACTATCAGCCACCAACCCAAATCAAACAAAAACAAACATCTACTACTACCAATGCAAAAGTGAAACTTCAAAGTAAAATGCAGGTGTTGATAAGACTAAGATATGGATAGAACCACAACAGACCTTGAATTTTATTTCTGAAAGTCAGTGTTCCATTCATAACACCTCTGGGTTAGAAGGTGACTCGGCAGCATTAACCACATGGTATTCTTCATGATCGACTTGTTACTTGTAGTAAAACTGTCCCCCACTAAAGCGGCTGTGCCAGTCTGACATTAAACCCAGGCACTGTCTGGGAGGCTGGACCTAAAATGCCAGTAGTCAACCAGCAAAAAGAAGACAAATCTGCCCGGCAGCCCAGGGTAGGCCCTCTGCCCACCTCTGGGGCTTCTCCTACTGCCCTGCCCCTCTTTGCATAATCAGAGTCCCTTTGGGATCCTACTCTGAGCATTTCGTGTGATTCATATTCCCTTAAGAGTCCCCCAAACCCCTAGTTTTCTCAAATGCCCCATGTAATATTACAAATCCATATTTGGTCGTCTTGTCTTGGAGAGTCCTCTCAGTCTCCACCCTCCTTCCTTATTCTCATTCACCCTTTAATCCTTACTCCAGGTTTTGGCCTCCTCCAGGCAGCCTTCCTTGACTATACAGCCTTTCTGTGTAAGACAGTGTAGTGATGAGTGAATTAGCTATTATCCCTTGATATTTCCATATGCTGAGGTATATTGCTGTTCTTATTGTCTCATCTTGAAATGATTTCTTTATGTATTCTCCTAAACAGTGTGTTCTCTAATATTAGAGACTACATTTTTTATGTGTGTCCAGTATCTATCAATGAGCTAGGAACATAATCATCCATCCAGTAAACCTTATGTGAGTATTAACATACAAATGAAAAAACTGATACACAGAAAGTTACAGTATTTGATTTGTACTGGGTTGGCCATAAAGTCTGTTTAGTTTTTTCCATAAAATAAAAGACACAGTTTTCATTTTCACCAATAACTTCATTAATTTGGATATTTTGAGAATGTAGACTCTCTCTTGCTATTGGGTTCTAGTGGGCAGAAGCCAAGGGTGTTGCCAAACATCTTCCAATGCATAAGACAGCCTCATAGCAAAGAATTATTTGGCCAAAATGTCAATAGTATGCACAAACTTTGCAAACCACTTTTGACACATTTGATCAGTCACAGCACCTTCGCCGTACATTGCACAAATCTTTTTAGCATTTCAGTTGCATTTTTTACCTTTCTTGAAATAATAAATCACAATACACTGAAAATGTTTCATATTTTCTTCCATCTTCAATATTCAAATGGTTGCACAAAAATTCACCAATGTTGATAATTTTTTAAAGATTATTTATTTACTTATTTATTTTTAGAAAGAGGGGAAGGGAAGGAGAGAGAGAGGGAGAGAAGCATCAATGTGTGGTTGCCCCTCGGGCGCACTCCACTGGGGACCTGGCCTGCAAGCCAGACATGTGCCCTGACTGGGAATCAAACTGGTGATCCTTTGGTTTGCAGGCCAGCGCTCAATCCACTGAGCCACACCAGCCAGGGCAATGTTGATAAATTTTAAAAAATGCACACAGATATGACAGATGTCACAATACAATCTAACAAAATTGTTTCAAATGAAGTTAAAGACAACTAAGCACTACTAGAGCCATCATATGGAAAAACTAAATGAACTTTTTGGCCAATAAATAAGTCTAACACAGATCAAAACCAGGGAGGGTAGAAACTTCTTTATTAAAATTTAATAGTAGTTAAGAACTCAGGTTTTTTGATTTCCATTTTATAATTAGCATTGTTATTCTAAGAAACTAAGTTTTTCCTAAGCTACTCTTACAAGGCCATTCATTTCCTCCATCTAAAATCCAGCTATTCAACTAACTAGCTTCAACATTCAGTGTAGGTACAGTCAAATGGACAAATATTTGTGGAATAATATCATAAATAATAATTTAAATCTGGTCATTCAGGAATTATTACATTTAAAAACTGTAAATACAATAAGAAATTCCTTTAGTGGTTGCCTTATAGCAGATAAAATAAGTTTTCTAATTTCCTTCTTATTTTTTCATCTGTGGTAATCGGTTAATCACCCAAAACGTGTTTTTCTCCAGCTGATTTTCACCATGGCTTAAAGCTGCTGCAATAGCATTCCTTTGGTAATAATTGGTGAAAGGAGCAGGATTGCACCACTTCGTCCACTAGGGGGAAACATTTCACATGATTCCACTTACCCTCAATTCCAGGGGTGAGGGTGCAATTTTTTAAACTAAGCTGAATTAAAAGTGAATGCATTTTGTGACTTCAGTTGTGAAAATAAATGTTTTGTCTCAGCAAGATTCCACGTATCATGATAAATTGTTTTCTTGGTGGCCCAGGAGGTCAGAACATATTCTATTAGTATACACCCATGAATTAAATTTTCAGATGTTGCTTTGGAAAAACTCTCAGTGACTGTGAAAAAAGAGAAATTGTTAATCTAAAAAAAGTTCTACTGCCTCCAACCTTATCAGGAAGTCAATAACTGGTTCAGATAACAGAGTAAACACACTAAAAAACAAACAGGTTAGAATGCAAAAGTCTTCCCAGCACCCTTGAAGACCTCCCAGCCTTTCTCATCCCTTTGTTCGAGCTGGGACATTGTCTGATTTTATTCAGTCAGAAGGGACACTATTTTCGCAGACTGAAGAATACAGTGAAACTAGATATTTCTGAGGTCACCCAATGTAAGCTGAGCCCTCAAAGGAGCTTGAAATTGACCAGAGGAATATAACAAAAGTTCTGTAAAATCGTTATAGCCATGGAAAACTGACAATCAGGAGGAAATTCATGAGCGGTATAGCCAGGAAAAGCTGCAAAAATATATTTATCTGCTGTTTTTGTTCAAGGCTAGGTCCCTGCAAAGTACTGAAAGAGGATTCTGCCTTTTTTTTTTTTTTAATTTTAAACTTGCAGATCTTGAGTAAAAGCACCTGATAAATTTTAGCAACTGCAGTCTCACGTCCCCAACTCGCTGCAGGGATAGAGGACTCCACAAATCCAGCTCTAACTGTTTATTACTGTGCATGCCTCTTACTAGATGAACAAAATTCAGTGTAAACTCAGGAATGAAGTTCAAACAACTTAATAAATGTGTACATTGTATAAAAAATATGTCATTCCTGCTAGGTGAGGCACCGCACCAAGTACTCTACAGACATGTTTCACTCAAATCTCAGAGCACACCTGTGGGTTTAAGAATGAAAACAAGGAGGATGTGTAACTTGTCTACAACAACTACTAAGTGGCACATCTGTGGTATGAATTGACAACCGACTTGGAAACCCATGTGGACTCCCCCTTTTAGAATATTCTTTCTTCACCACTGACAGCTGTTTAATAATGTGTATGTGTGTTCTCATTGCCCCACCAAAGGAGCGAATTCTCAAAACTGTAGATTTCAGACACCCCAGAATGTCCCTCATGATTTCAATGGTTTTGCAATATTCTCAAAACAAACCACCAAGCAGAGTGCCTGGGCACACGGTACATCTTGTGGACAAAAAGGGTTTGATAACAAACCATAAACTCCTAACTGGGCAGGTTATGGTGGGTTGTCACGCTCCAGGCCTATAAATTCTTTCATGGAAGGTTTTTAAGCCAGTCCTGTCTATCGTTCTTGTGCATCTAGTTTAACACACCTTAGAAACGCCAGAAGTAATACTCCTCAAAGGTGTAACCACCCTCAACAGAGTACATAATCTTGCTAACTATCCCCTAATCTAAACACTGCCTTGCTTTCTCCCACCTCTGTGTCATCTTTATTTCCTCCTTAATTCCAAATGCATGAGAGAAACCACAAACTACCATTCTCTGGGGAATTTGGGATCCTGTTTCTCAATAACAGTCAACAGTTTGAGCTCACATAAGCTCCTAAAAAATTCTCAGCAGGTTTGGACATTTCTTATGTTGACAATCTTTAATAGCATTCTTTCCTTTCCTCCGAACAAAATTTTAAAGATTTAGTTTATACCTTCTACATATAAAATGTGTCATATAATACTATCTGTGGTGAGGAAAGTAATAAGCCATATGGCTTTAACAACATAAATTGTTCTTAACCCACCTACTTGTCTGGCACAGCTCCAAGGACTCCACTTCCTGTAGCCCACTCATAGCTCAGAGTACGCACCACAGGATAATCCTGGAGGCGTCACAAAAACACTGAGGTTTGAGCCCTGCTGCAAAACATTCCAATTCATTGGATTTGGAGTGGAGCCCAGTATATCTACATTTGAAGAAAAATTTGCCCAAGTAATTCTAATGTGCAGCCAGTGTTCAGAAATGTCACTGAGTCCAGCCTCTTTGTCACTCCTCTCTGAACACATCTCCCTGTTCCCGTTCCCAACGCATTGGTCCCTGTTTCCATCCCCTAGGCCCTTCTCCCCGCAACTCCTCACCAAGTGTTTGGGCCCTTTAAGTCTCATTTCAAATGCCACTTTCTCTGTGAAACCTTCTGAGAGCCCAGCCAAAAGAAACTCCCCTGCCCGGAAGCCCTGGAAGCCTCTCTGGCACCAGGTCATCACGCAGACACTTCAACATGCTCTTGGTTGGAGTAGACGGGAAGTGAGAATCAGGCACTGAAAGGTCTTATGTGCACCTGCCCGAAATAATCAACACCCACTTTATTAACAGTGACAGAGAGGTGAAGTGATGATCAGAAAAGCTGATAAACTGCTCCTTAAGTCAAAGGCAGGTGCTGTACACAAGCCTTAAGGGGAAACGGAAGTTGTTTCAAGTCTGTGGAAGTTGAAGCCGTGAATGTCACTTGTGTTCTGGTGACATTGAAATGGACATCCTCCCTCAAAATAACCTAACCTGGAAACACTGTGGACAATCTTCTACTGTGGACAAGGACACTGAGTTCTCTTCAGGTAGTGCCAGTTAGGTGAAAGGTATATGTGATATTCTAGAATGAAATTATACTCCTGTGAGATTCAGCAGGAGGGAGATAAAATCTCATTCCTTTTCTTGGCCTCCCCCCTCTTTTTTTTCCCCCTATTCACCATCTCCCAAGAGGAGCTCAATAGATTCATCTTGAGAATACAAAAAGGTTAATATTCTCTTCAGTCCGAGAGAACCATGTCTTCAGTGGGGTTATCGGAAACAAATCAATACCTGCATCCATGGTGTGCTCTCTGTGGGAGACATATCCAAAGGAAGAATCTATTTATTCCTCTAATAGGAAAATACTTCCTTCCATTAAAAGAACATATAATGAAATTGCAAAAGTGGAAGGATTATGAATGGATTATTTCTCTTTTTGTTCTTAAAATGTAGTTTGTTCATAAAGGCTGAGGAAGGGTCCTTCCTTCTGCTTCTATTCTCAAAACTTGCCCCTTGATATAGCTTTGACCACCAGAGCTTCAGCAAGGGAGAGCTGAGATTAGCAAAAGCTTGGCTGATTGGGTAAGAATAACACCCAAAAGAACGGAAGTGTCAGGCTGTTTCACCAAATCCTAGGAGCGGTTGAGCCTAGAATTGTGATCCATTCAAAGGATGCAATTCTCTGATGCTCTGTTTACCATTTAAGACTTCTTGAGTCCTCTCTCCGTGGGCAGCAGGGAGTTCCCCAGACTCTCTGGATTTATCTAACTGCCTGCTTCCATTCAGATGCAAACCTCGACTCTCACCTCAAGGCTAAATAGAGAGCCACAGGGCTCCACAGGTGACTCCAGAAGCCCAAGCGGGCTTGGTGCCAGGTCCTTCTGGCCTCCTTTCTGTGTCACTTCGGAAGCTACACAAAGGTCTGTGGGATTCGGGTGGGAGTGAAACTAGGCTTCACAGCCTCCCAGGGGTTTGCAGTCACAGGCAACCCTGTAGCTGCAGCACAAGCCTTCTGCAGAGCTCCAGTAACCCCCACCCCGAAATTCTAACAGAACGAAACCACAAGAGAACCTGGGGGATTTTTATCAGTAGAAAACGTCTAAAAAGGAGATGCATTGAGCTAATGATAGTGACAAGAATAAGAGAAGCCATGTAACAGGGTGCAGCCAAGAGGGGGGCCCCCAAAGAGGGATTTGTAATGGGGTCCAGAAGAGCTTGGAGATAATTGGCTCCACGCCACAGGGCCACACCTGCCCTGAATGCTGGCAGCTGTGGCCAATTGTGGGAGGAGCCGGAAATGAGGCTGCAGAGAAAGATTGGCGCTGGGATTTAAACCCAGGCGGGGCAGCCATTTGGCGTCACTTTTTGGGACCACGCGGTTTTGGTGAATGGGGACCATGCAGCTTGGGTGAGAGTCAGGACCTCTGTGGCTTTGGAAGTGCTCCCATTTTGCCACGTGGATGGTGCCGGGAGCCTGAGTGAGATAGGGTACCCCACACGGGGCAGAGGGAGAGGGAAGGACTGTGTGCGTTTATGCATATTCTAAAGAACTTTAGTCTGTACAACTTCCAAATAAATAATAATTCCTTTCCTTTTATGTCTTTCCTCTAGCAGCGGGCAAAGCGAACCTGGTAAGGGGGAGGAACCCCCGGGGGAGAAAAGGGGGGTCTTTCATATCGTTCAGCCCCCTCCCATCTGTTCTGTAACAGCCACATTATCTTTCTGTGATGTTGAATTATTTGTGATGCTGACCTTTGGGTTGCTCAGGTTGTCCTAGACCGAGGAGAGCAAATCCTCCCTTTCTTGGAGGGGAAGCCTCAGGGACTTGGTCTGCCCCCCTTCCAGGGCTGCCCAGGTGGGACTGATGGATTGGGATTTCTCTGCTCAGGACTCAAGCAGGTAAAGGAGCAGAGAGAAAGTCACAGCTGTCACTTGGTGTTTTTCAGAGTATCTGATTTTACAACTCTTTATCACAATGGGTGTTGTATTGTACCTTCTAAAAGCATTGTGATTTGGTCAGCTTGTTCTCATACAATTTAATGGATTAAAAAAAAGAGGCATAGCCCGGCTGGTGTAGCTCAGTGGATTGAGCGCGGGCTGGGAACCAAAGGGTCCCGGTTCAATTCCCAGTCGGGGCACATGCCTGGGTTGCAGGCCAGGTCCCCAGTGAGGGCCATGTGAGAGGCAACCATACATTGCTGTTTCTCCCTCTCTTTCTCCCTCCCTTCTCCTTTCTCTAAAAATAAATAAATTAAAAAAAAAATCTTTAAAAAGAATTTGTTAAAAAAAAGAGGCGTAAGTATCCCATTTTTTATAATTCTACTAGCAGGTAAGTGTTAGGTCCGGCAGAACGAGGGGAGAAACGACAGGAGAGCAGGCAATGAGTTTGTCGGATTTGACCAGCGAGCTGCTAACAACCGGCCGAGTCCCAGCAAACTGCAGCATCGAGGGTACAAGGATGGGCATTTTTATGAGTTTCGGGTTGAGTCTTAAGGTGTGTGTCAAGGGTGAAGCATGAGGTAAGCTGCCTAGGAAGAGGGTTAAGGTTGACTAGTTTGTACACGATACAAGGTTATTGACAAGCCTATTGTTTAGCAGGCAATGTTCTCTAGTCAGGTACGACTGGATGAACAAGAACTGTGGCCACAGGCTAAGACAGTAAAGGGGGGGGGGCAGGAGTTCGGGGAGTACAGGAAGCCCAGCGTACCCGCAGGCCATTGCTTGATGGATTGTTAGGCAGCAGGCCAGGGGCAGGCAGAATGGCGGCTTCTCCCTCCCACAGGTAAGTACCCCAGCTTCTTCCCTGTCTCCATGAGCAACATTCTTCTTCACAGCTCTGTGAAGTGTTAAGCTCTGTGTGTACCGCCACGGACGTCTGATGGAATGGGACTAGGTCTCCATCTGGGTCAAACGGGGAGTTTATGAGTGTTGTAAAGATTTAATGAAAAGCAAAATACACCTTGAAACTGTTTTCCACATCCAAGAAAGCAACATAAATGCTTTCTAGAACTTAATAGAATTTATGGATTGAATAAAATTAATTAAATAAAATTTAATAATATCCAACATGCCAATTTGTTAGCTTATATTTTATCTTTAAAAAAATTAAATCTTCCTTTTCCCTTATTTTTATGGTTTCAGTATTGTATCTTATATAAACTACAGATAAAAAGGTACCATGTTATAGCTAAACTACAGTGAACTTTATGAAAATAAGTTTATGAATATAAAATAGGACCTCCCTAGATTATATAAATGAGGATACTTCCATGCTTCTTCGATATTATAAGATGCACTTTTTCATTTATTTAACAATGACTAATTACTAGTTGTTAACAACAATTACTAACTGTTAAATAATTGTTAGTTATTGTGCAATTATTATGTAACAGCATGGAGCTGCAGAAGCTGCCAAGTAGAAGGCATGGCCTGTTTCTCATATCCTGTGGCCTTTGTCTGCGCCTCAGTTGCTGGGTCAGTCCCCAGAACCTTGAGCCAGTAACAGGCACTAAGGCGTTCCAACTCCCAGTGCACACTTCACGTAAGGATCCAATGAGCGGGGCTGCCCCCCGCCCCTACCTACCAGCTTCCTCAGATTGGAACCTTCCCCAAAGCCTCGCCCCGCAGGAAGCAAAGCCAGGATACCCCTACCCACTCCTGTGGGCCTCAAAGATCAGGAACAGCTGTCTGCAGACAGCCCCCCTGCTAGGAGAAGGTGAAATTTCAGGAAGGGTCCACCGCCCTCCTGAAGGCTCTCAGGGTCATCCACCCTTATTTCTTCTTTTCCTAGGTCAACACCAGAAGTTTAAGTCTCTCTATCTGTCTTCTCTCATGTTTTATTCCCTTAATGCTTTCTGCCTCCTCCCCTTCTTCCCAAGCCCGCTCATCACACCACTTTGGACCCCATGACCAGCTCACTTTGTCTAACTAGGTAATCCTCATCCTAAGGACCGCAATTCAAATATGACTTACTTCAAGACAGCTTTTCTGACCCTTCAAACTAGGTAAGATCTTACCTATTAGATGTCTTCAAAGATCTTACTTATTAGATGCCTCCACTACTAATTACCTTCTACTTCACATCACTTATCACACTTAACATGACTCGCTTAAGGTTTATTTTCTCACCTAGATTGTAAACTCCATGAGAGCAGGCATGATATCTGTCTTACTCACATCGTGTGTAACCAGAATTTAACCTAGTAACTGGCACATAATAAGAATTCAACAGATATTTACGGAATAAAGAAAGAGGCGCGACATGAGCAGTGAGAAGAAATATGTTCCCAAGTTAGACTTCTGAAGATACTTTCCAAGAGAAACATCATGACCATATGGTATTGGCTGTGCCTTAACAAGAGCACCGGCTCTGTGGCTCTCTGTGGGCTGGCCGGCCAGGATCCTAAGCATCTTAGCTCATTACTTCTGCAAAGAAAAATGCTGCAAGTTTCAAACATGTCGATACATAAATCTGTGAGTTGGACCTTTGCACTCTGTGGGCTACAGCACTAACCTTCCAGATCTGTCTAGCACCTGTGGGTGTCTGATGCCCTTTTATCTCAGTTGCCCAAACTGATTCTCGTGACAACTCTGAAGTCATCAACCCAACACAAAGCATATTTGCCTAGCATACATGTGCTAAGCCTTGCACTGGGTGATGGGGACCCCAAGGAAATAAGACACGATTTCTGTTCCCAGCAGCTCACATTTTAGACACACAGAAAGGATCCCTAACCCCATTCTGCATGTGAGGTTGAATGACTTGCCTGAAGTCACACAGTCATGAGCGATGGCACTTGCCTACTGCTGTGATGCCTCCCAGCTGACAAACTTCTGGATGCTATGCTGTATAGATTAGGCCTTCTATGTGCTAGTTCTTTTTTTAAAAAAATCTTTAAAAAATCTCATCCACCTTTCTGTGTTTTATGCTAAGCCTAAGAGCACCTGTTTTACTTGAAACAGACGCTGACGGGTGGAGAACGGCATATGACATAGGAAGAGCTTAGGCATGTTGCCAGTCGCTTATATTTAAGTCCTGGAGGGTGAGGCCTGGGTGGAGAATCCTCAGGGTGCCAAGGAAAGCAAGGCCAGCTTTCTTCCTTTCCCTGGGCCTTAGAGGAGCTGGAGCCACATAGGAAAGCGCTGAAGGGGCTCTGAGGGGTTCCCAGGCACCAAGCTGTGGGGCCTGGCTCCATAATGCAGCTCAGCAGCTCCAACAACCCTTGCTTTCCTCTGGCCAGTGGCCCAGGCCAGATGACATCATCATTTACTTGAAGGTTCCTGGATTACAAAACGTCCCTGAAGGCCATTGAGTGATCTGGGAGGCCTCACTGAGAGGAAAATCTGCTGAGGAAGCAACCACCCATCCCTCTGTGTGACTCTAGGGATTCTAGTCACAGGGCCAGAGCTGCCCAGATGATGCAGGAGACAGCCCTGTTGAGGGACCACAGGAGAAAGGATTCTCTTAGGTCTCAGATCTGGACTGGGGACAATCAGAAGATGAGCCACAAATGGGAGAAAAGCTGGCAGGAAGAGGCAGAGGGACAGGAGACTGGATAAGCTCAGGGCATGGAAAGTGGGTGATGTTGCCATAACACTGTCACAGTCTCTCAGCATTATCGGTTTCTTTCAATAGTGGCTTGATACTATGCCTTGGGAACGATCAGCCCGGCTCAGGTCTCCATCCGTCCTTGTGAACAGCTAGCTATGGGACCTCGTGCAGGATACTTAACCTCTCGGGCCTCATTTTCCTCCTCTACGAGGAAAACATCAAAATATTTGTCTTGGATGATTTATATGAGAATCAAACAGGACTCTTCATTCATTCATCCCACAAGTATTTATTGAATGCCCACTATCTGCCAAGAATGTTTCCAGGCACAAAGATCAGCAATAAAGGGGTAAAATTCCTAACATCTCTGTCTTCACAAAACTTAGGTTGTCTGTTTCCATTTAGCACAATAAATACATAACAAGTAAAACATGACCTGTCAGATGTTGATGACAGTTCTGGAGAAAAATAAAGCAGAGGAAAAGGGGGCTGCACTTTTTAATAGTGGGGTCAAGCAAGGCCTCGCTGAAAGGGTGATATTTGAACAAGGATCTGAAGCAGAGACGACTATGCAATGGCACCTGCGTGCTGTCTGCCACGGAACAGGCACCGTGATTTCCCTATTACTGCCATCGCCACAATTCTTCTAAGTATTCACATGCTTCTTAGTTCCCCAGAAAGATCATTAATAAATAATTTGTACACACAACTCAGAATATCTATAGTAATACCACTGATAATGATGATCATAATAAAATTTGTTGAACTCATTCCCGCTTACAGGGTCGGAGTTACAGAACCTGGCTCCAGGAGAGTAACTTACAACTCTTGGTTGTAGGAGAGATTCTCTTAAAATGCTGACTGGTTTTCAGTGTTGAAAAAGCAGTAGTAATAGGCTCTCTGACTTCCCTGCACTGCGAGCAGCCCTCCTGCCACAGCCCATCACCCTCTGAAGATGTGCACTTGCGCCCAGTTTGTCCCCACCCTGGCCTTGTTCAGGGACACCTTTCAGCTGCTGAGCCGGTCACTGTCTGCAGTGCTGCTGAAACGCCCAGAGACGCGGACAGATGCAGCCTCAGCAGCTTGGTGGCCCCACGTCCTCTGACCTCACTGGTTTCTCAGCTGCAGCTCCAAAACCAGTGCCGTTTCAGGGACATCGACCCAGCAGCCAAGGTCGCTGGGGCTGCCACAGTGGAGGTGGCTGGCTCTGGGCCTGGAACTGGGGCTGTGTTTGGGAGCTTTGTCTTTGGTGATGCCAGGAACCCTTCTCTGAAGCAACGGCTGTTCTCCTACGCCATTCCGGGCTTTGCCCTCTCAGAGGCCATGGGGCTCTTTGGCCTGACCGAGGCCTTTCTCATCTTCACCACATGAAGAAGCCGCCTCCACCTCCCATAGTTCTTCCTCCCATGTCTTGTCTGCCCGGAATGTTCCTTTTCCTATACCTCCCTAGGCAGCCTGGGGAAAGTGGTTGGCTCAGGGTTTGACAGAAGACAACAAATAAATACTATATTAATAAGAAAAATAAGGCAGTCATTACATTTATATGCTGTAGGTAACTGATTGTATATTTCCCTCCACTTCAATTAATTCCTTTTCTAGAACTTTCCAAAACTAAAATAAAAAAACAATTTGAGGCATTATAAAGTGAGTTCAAGAAATTCTAAGTTCTATCAAAAATCATTTTGTGTAACCTTGAGAAAATCGCCTCTGGATCTTCATTTTATATTTTATATTACCACTTGTAAAATAAAGTAATTAGTTCCTTCTTAAATTTTTTTTATGACTAGTATTAACTAGTATTACTTACTCAATGGAGACAATGACAGCATTCAGTTCCTCAGCCATTGCTGTACACAGTTCATCATAATACCTGATTTCTAAAAGAAACAAAGGAGCAATCACTATTGAACAAATTATTTAATACCATCTTAAATTATGCTGTGGGTTGATTTTAGACTTGGACTTCAGTTATTAATAAACAAATAGGAACATATATCTCCTTAATACAGTTACACGTACAAATGCAGAACTTAAATTGAGTTTTTTATAAAATCCAATTACTATAAAATAACAGGAAATCCATATTAGATTATGTTCAAATGTGCTTTTAATGAACTAAACATTTATTTTATAATGGACTACAAGAAATGCACCAAATTAATTCTGATTTTGTAGCTCTTCAAATGTATGCTTTTCCAAAAATCACAGCACATAAGCAGTTTTCTTCTTGGAACGACAAAAATTTTCTCTTTTAACATCCTCATTTGCTTTAATTCAGGAAAGTCACCAATTTGAAGAACATGGTATTTTGTTTAAACTAACACATAACAAACTAGAATTTTAAGAACTCTTAGTAATTCTTAAAAAGAGGGTCCAAAGGTTTGCAGTGATGGAAGCAATTTTATAATGTAAAAAAAGTCATCCCTTAGCTGTTCTTTCAAAATATTAAGAGCAGATTGTGCCAACAGAAAGCCACATAATCACCGTACACACAGGCCTTCCAAGGCAGTCTTAGAATCAGAAGTTTAATAATTACATAGCTATCTACTCATCTCCCTCAGCCTGAGCTCTTCCCCTAGCAAAAGCAATCAGTCACAATTATGTACAAAAGGCCAGGTTGACTCATAATCTATACCAATCCCCATACTTATACTTCCTGGCCTCCAATATCATGTCTCACCTGGCAAGTGTCCAATGGCACAGATTCATTCTTTTCTAGGCAGATTCTGCCTTGTGCGTTTTTAAATCCCCATCACATAGCACGCACTAGGGTGACTAAAGGTCCAACTGTGCACACGACTGAGGTTTTGTACTGGAAGTCCTGTACCCCAGCAACCTTCTCAGTCCTAGGCTATCCCGTGTACTCAGTAAACATCTGCTGAAAACGTGAGCAAATCAACAACTAAAAGAATAAATGATGAATATGGAGTTAAATGAAATGGGATTGGTAGAAAAAGCTATACTTTTGGCCTTTGCCTCATAAAAAACATTATCAGAAAAAAACTAGAACTAGTTGGCTTAAAGGGTGCCAAAGCTCCAGGCTGAAGATGAGGAGGTACCTCTAGGGAAATCACAGGCAGAGATGCATCCCACTGGCCCGCTTCATGGGGCAGCTTGCCATTGTGAGCCTATTCTGCTCATGAAAGTAACCCAACACTAAAGAAAACAATCTTGCCCTGGCTGGTGTAGCTCAATGGGTTGAGCATGTGTCTGTGAATCAAAGGGCCACCAGTTCGATTCCCAGTCAGGGCACATGCCTGGGTTGCAGGCCAGGTCCCTGGAGGGTGGGTGAGAACAACCACACACTGATGTTTCTCTCCCTCTCTTTCTCTCTCCCTTCCCTCTTTCTATAAATAAATAATTTTTTTTAAAAGAAAACATCTTGAAATTTGTAAGATCACTTCCTTTTAATGGTCGCATACTTTTATATTGTCATCCTTGATTTTGTAAGCAGATGAAATGTTGATGAGTTAACAGGAGTCTTCAGAAATACTTGTTCTATTTTATAGAAAGATGTCTTCAAAACCGAAGTTGGCAAAAGAGTTATAGAGAATTCCGTTGTCTTCTAGCCCAATGACACCCCACCTTGCTTTGGTGTAGAAAGCTATTGCCAGCAATTCGTAAGTTAGTCTGTGATTTAGGTCACAAAAAATATTTTCAAAACAGACTACCTTAATTAACAAACCAATAAGCAAACAAATAGGGAAAAACCTTTATGTAGGCTGTAAACAGGGAATTAATCATTCAAACCACGACACTTTCAAGCATGAAAAGGACATACCACTAACACTTTTTCTGGGACAATAAGGGCAACTGGGACTGTCCAGAGGAACTGAGTCCCATGTTCCCCCTCTCTGTACCCAATCAGAAAGTCAAACTCAATGACATACACCTCTTTCCCAGGGCCAACCACAACCCCAAACAACCTGAAGGTGACCAGGACATACTTGCGCTTGCCAAGGCCCAGCCTCCCCCGTGGATATACACAACACTGCGTTTCAGCGGCTCCTCTGGCTTTGGAGAGCCTTCGAACACTCTGACCTCCACGCCGTCAAAGTCAGTGTCGGTCACCTTCACCTGAGCGGATGACCACGCGCTTTTCTTGCCGAAAGAAACGATGATAAAATTGAGTGCGAGCAGGTGATGGCTCAGGCCCAGGTAGTGGATCAGGTTACTCTGCAGGGTGAGGAAGGGAACGAAGAGGGAGAGCACAGGTCAGCTCAGTCATCCCTAGAGCCACAGTCGCCAACCCTTAGAATTTAAGTCCTTACCAGCAACCGCTACTGCACGAGAGGACTCCCTGGCCACTTTTAACAGTGACAAACTGCATTTACCTTTTGCTTCTAGAGCCTACAGAGTATTTTCAGGCATTAGATCCCCTTTGGTTTTCAAGATCAGTTCTGAGAGGGAAATGGGACAGGCAGCAACAGGCCCATCTGACCAGGAAGGCTCAGAAATGAAATAAACTTGCCCGTGTGGCTGGATGCACGGCAGTTCTGGGACTGAAACCCAGAACGTGTGAATTCCAGGATTCAGTCCATTTTGTGTTTTTCCTAGATCAGCACATCACAGTTCCAAGAGCATAGTAGGAGTGGAGGAAGAATACTTAAAGTGCAATTTAAAAAGAAGAAAGTTTTATATTTGCCTTAAGCATTTTAAAAGTATTTTTTAAGCTTATATACTTAAGTGTGTCTGGTTGTTTTGAGAGTGGGAGAAAGGAGTAAGTGTGTGAGAGGGAAGAAGCAGAGTCAGCTGTGGCCTTGGCATTCAGAAGCAGGCCAACTCAGGCATGACCAGGAGCTTTTCAGAACGGTTTGAAGAACACACAGACGCCCTTGGAGCTTAAGGGCATCGAGCTCTGCACTAGGTGCTCACAGTAATTTGGTTGGAGAAGGAGCATAGAGAGGAGACCCAAGTTATCCACTCCGCAAAAACCTTGTGGAGTGTATTCCCCTCTCTTTACCTCTTATACAAGCTCTCTCTGTTGAGTACACTTATAAAACTGACCTCCCTGCAAGATTTAATGGCCATGTTTCAGAGACAGAGATCTGGAAGCAGTCTGGAGGCCAGTGACTGGTCAAACTACAGAGGCTTGGAAGTGTCAGAGTGACTAGACACTGTACTGGCTATACACAGGCCCTCAGGCCCGGGCAGTCACCTCCTGAGCAATTTATCCCAATGCCCCATGTAAGTATTAGTACTGTATATATATGCCGTGCTGTGAAGAGTTGGAAAGCACTGCGTTACAAAACCATTAGCCAGCATTCATGAGAAACAAACAAAAGGCAAAATCGCCTAGAACAGTGGCTGGCACATACTAAGCCTTACATGAGTTGGTTATTATTATCATCGCAACTCAAAATGTCAGCTCAGGGACAGATAGTCCAATGTTTCTAGAAAAGTTGAGACACTATGTACAGTTGTCATTGGAATCATGATGATTACAAAGTTCTAAAATTGTTTCAGGTTAAACAGATGTAAAATAATGATCTCCCAAAAGTTCATTTGTATGCTTATCTCAAAGGGGACAGGGAGCCTGGGGAAAAGCCACAGGACACTGATACCTATACACATAAATAACTTAGCACGAGGTCAACTTTCAACAGGAGCAAACCACGTTAAATACTTAAAGCATCTATTGTAATCCACTACCTGCTTCATTTCCTGCATTGAAAGGTCTGTGTTCTAAGTCAGCGGTTTTCCACCTTTTGCAGTAATGGTCATTTCAATCCTGACAAATGGGTTTTTTTTAATTCCACTCTCTAAATCCTGCTTTCTCCTGCTTATTATAGAAAGACATATTTTCATGGACCGTTTATCTGCTTAAAAACTTACGGTCATGTTAAAACACTGTGAAGCTTGAGTGCACTTTTAAATGCAGATTTAAATTTCTTTATTGGCATGCAAATTATATGACTTACACTTGAGGCCACTGTATAGTAACCACCTGAGACGCACTAATGCAGGACTTTTCTGAAACAGGAAAACCTCAGTGTTGGTGGCAAGAAATTACCAAAGGTCACATAACTGGTTTCAATAAGAATTAATTAGTCACCTATGATATGTAAAGACTCTACTACAAAGCTGGGTAAAAGATGGACCAAGAACTTAAGTAGGTAAGAATTTATCTTGTTTGATTCCCTTCCTTTCGCCAAATTGCTATCTCTTCTGAAGTTTTCATAGCTTCCTATACTTCCTCTGAGACTTTCACGTACAAAGGAATTCTTTAGATTGTAAAGCATTGATTGAGATTAAGCTTTTATAAGTTGAGGGGCCTTGGCAACTGCTCACAGAGTGAAGGGACTGGGATCAGGTAGGCAGGCAAGGGGACACAGAGCAAGGATTCAGAGAGACCCAGGGTTTTCACCTGAGGCATGAGAAACAGAGAACACAGGTGGAAGAACAGTCAGGGAAGGAAGGACAAATTTCATTTTAGAATTGTTCCACGCAAAGCCAATGGAACATCTAGGTAGAACAGGTCCAAAGGCAGATCACAAACACAGGCTCAGAGATTCGAGGAGTCCAGCCGGGAGGAAGAACTCAGAGGTAACTGTTAACTCAAATAACAGTGAAACACAGAAGAGGTAGCCAAGAGACAAAACAGTGTCAAGGAAGCAGACGTTGGAGAAAACGTTCTTTGATAGGCTGAAAAGAAGAATCTAGAAGGAGAACTCTAGAGAGATGCAAAAGTAAAACTGTGAGTGAATCATAGTACAGAAGGCAAATTTGAGAGCATTTTTTTAAAAAAGCTAACAATTTGGCAATTTAAAGAAGCGTAGGAATGAAAAACAACCATTAGCATAAGTAGGATGTCATGATTAGGAGCCAAAAGAAGTTTTAGGTGCGTCATGGGGGTATAATCCAATGATTTCGATATCCTCATCATCACTGCCTCTACTATGTGCCAGAGAAGCCCAGCTCTGCCCTTTGACTAGGGCTCCCTTCGGGGATTCAGTGGCTGTGTCAGGATTTCCCGAGGCCTCCCATGCTAAGCTGCTGGCTGCTGAGGCCAAGTGCCAGAAGTGTTAGTTCAGGCTAAACACTACTTGGGAATCACAGCACCACACCAATCTTCCTCCGTCAACGTGAAAAGGCCTGGGTTGGATGTCATTTCTGCTACTTACTGGACGTATGTCTTCGTTAATGCTCTTACACCTTCATTTCCTCATTTGTAAAATGGGAATTAGAGTATCTAACTCATCAATTTCTTCTGAAGATTAAATGAGTTAACATACAGAAAGCATTTAGAACAGGGCCTGGCAGAAATGAAATACTATGTAACTGTTTATTATGATGATTTGCCAACTAATAATTGATATTATAAAAAAGTGTTACTTCAGTTTTTATCCCACAGAGCAAACATGACAGCCTTTATGGATAGCAAATTAAATAAGATTATCTACAGTATTTAGGGAACATTTGCTCAACTTATTAAATTTTACAACTTAAATGGTTAGAACAACTTGACTTGGTTTTGGCCATCAGTAACTAACTTTTAAGCTAACTTGTAATTTATACTTAACTTGTAAGACCCCAGTATATCTTCTAGTGAATCTGAGATATTATAATTCTTCAAAAACTATTTGTAGTAAGTATACATCATTTTGGACTTGCAAAAGGAGAACAGTGTTATAACCATCAAAGATTACCCTCAGAATCTCAAAGAAGTTACAGGTGACTTGGAAAAATTAGATTTATAGGCTCATTTCAGAGACTGGAGGGGAGGGAGAGTGGAAAGAGTTGGCCAAGAAGCTACTGGAATGACTACACTCCAGAGAAAAGGGACCTAGAGGCAAGATTGGGTTCCCAGCCCAGGGGAAAAAAAAGGCATAATTGCCCCACAAGTGTAAAAGACATGACATACACATGCCTTGCAGGGCTATTCCCATCAAACCTCATTCTTGGAAGTAGGACAGAGCAATTGCAACATTTCTCCCAATGCTGCACAACTGAGCCCATTGTCTAAGGCACTGCCTCTGAGAGAGTGGATGAGACTGAACAGGTTCCCCCCACTGGAAGGAAGCTGGAAAGGAACCGCTAGGTGTCAGAGTTGGAGCCTAGCCCTGCTTCTCACCAACTTTGTGGTTTATGCAAAGTTACTACATCATTCTGAGCCTCTGCTTTTTCCATGTGTTAACAAAATCAAATCTCATCTCCTTCCATTGAGTTATTGTGAAAATTTTATTAAAACATCTGACATAGAGCAAGCACTGGTATATTACTTTATTCATTGAATCTGATGGTTCTCAAAGCTGGCAGCATATTAGTATTATCTAGAAGTTTTAAAAATTACCAATGCCTGAGTCCCATCCCACACCTAATAAATAATCATCTCTGAGAGCACGACCTGAGGCATGGGTATCTTTTCAGCTCTCCACATGATTTCAGTACGTAGCAAGGTTGAAAATCACTAAGTAAATCAAGTCAACTAATTCATTCAATCACCACTTAAGTGCCCATTTGGTCATGACTGGTCTAAGTACTGGGGGTACAGGATGAACTTTTAAAGCTCAAAGGCCTATTTTCGAGAAACATACCAATGTTGTGGGGAGGTCAGGAGGGAGTCTCCCCAGAAAGTACCACCCTGGCAGGCAGATTATTTTAAGTTGAAAAAAATTAAAAGCCCAACAAACTAAAAAAAAGATGGGTTTTCCCCCCCCTCCTCTTTTCTTGCCTAAGAGATATACGGATAGGAAAACCTGCTTCAGGAAGTGAACCTTAACAGAGTCACCTTCACATAGTTCACCTTAGCACATCGGAATTCTGTGCAGCAGACAGGGAGGAGCCGGGCACAAGTCTGTGTGCTGGATTCCCCTTTGTGTCTCATGGTTTCTGGGTGGCCATACAGAAATCTGTTTACCAAAAGCTTACTCTTTCTCATGTCCCTGTGAATTGCCTACCTCCCACTTCTTATGGCAAAATGACATAGCAGACCTCATTCTGCCCATCTTTGGAATTTTCATGCTTGTGTGAATTCCACGTGTGCATGTATTACAATTTTATTTTTTCCTGGTAGTCTGTTCTATGACATTTGAATTATTCAACCAGCCTGAAGAAACAAAAAGGGAGAGGGAAGTTTCACAGGCCCTGAAAGTACGAACATCCTAGACACAAGAGATGATTATGATATGATTTAGAAACTTCAAAGATAGAGCCGTGTACATCACAATATGGAGGGATGTGATCCAGTTCAGGAGCTGTCTGAAGAGGCCGCCGGGGGACGGCATTGGCTGGGTTGAACTGAGCTTTAATGCATGATCAATAGGTTGGAGAGGGAGAAAAGGGTGGGGAAAGCACACAGACGTTTGTGTGGGGGACAGGTATCCACACTTTGCTTCCCAAGTGTTCAGCACCACTCCCCTCCAGTGAGAACAGGGAGACATCAGAGTCCTTTTTCCTAGTCCCACCCAGATGACAAAAATAAAAATGCTCCTTCACTTTCTGGGGGCTGGATCCCTAACCCACCCCCACTCAGGCTATCCGATCACCATTTCTGAAGGCTTTTAGCAATATGGTAAGTTCCACTAGAGAGGGGAAGTCAGTATGCTCAGGGAAAGCAGGAATTGTAAAGTCGAATAAAATAAAAAATGAGCCCTGACTGGTGTAGCTCAGTAGATTGAGTGCGGGCTGGGAACCAGAGGGTCCTGGTTCGATTCCCAGTCAGGGCACATGCCTGGGTTGCAGGCCAGGTCCCCAGTGAGGGCCATGTGAGAGGCAACCATACATTGCTGTTTCTCTCCCTCTCTGTCTCCCTCCCCTCCCCCTCTCTAAAATAAATAAATAAAATCTTTAAAAAAAAAGTAATAAAAATAAAAAATGAAACCTTGGAAACACCATCATTTAAAGGGACAGTGGACAAGAGAGAAAGAATCAATCATGAAAAGATCTTCTCCAGCCGCAACCCCCACCCCCACGAAAAAGGAGGAATTAATTAATAGTATGGCAAGAGAAACAAGAGGCTAGAGAAGTTAAAGGAAGTTTCAAGAGAGAGCGAGTTGTTAAATGCCTGCAGAGAGGCGAAATAGGTCACTGGTTTTCACACCGGTTTATGGGATCATTGGTGAACCTAGTAAGTACACTTAGTTGGAGATATCTGGCTAGAAGCCAAGTTGTAATGGCTTGCAAAATGAGTGGGAATCAAGAAATAGAGACAGTGAATGCAGAGGAGTACTTTCACTATTTGTAGAGATAAGAAAGGCAGTAGGACAATAGGCTGAGGGAAAAAGTAAAGAAAACCTCTATTTTTTTTTAAGATGAAAGTTGAGCATGCAAAAGAGAAGCATCGATTGGTTGCCTCCCGTGTGGGGATCCCACACGCTCAGACTGGGGATCCGTGCCTGGACTGGGGATCGAACCTGCAACCCATGTATGTGCCTGACTGAGAATCAAACCCACATTTTAGTTACAGGAACTGAGCACTCCAAGCAACTGAACCACACTCGCCAGGGACCATTTTTTATTTTATTCAACTGCAGAACTGCTGCTTTCCCTGAGTAAGCCAAAGTACTGCTATGGCACAACGCCTAGCGAATAGGAAGTGCTTACTAACTAGAAGCCTATTAAATCGAATGGCTATGACTTCCATCCATATGCCGATGACTTCCAAATTTCTATCTCCAGTCCCTGATCAGCTGTTCTTAGGCTGCAGGGGCATATTTCCAAACATCCCGGGATCGAGCCTACAAGCTCTTTGAAATGAACATGTTCTACCATCCCTTATCCACTCCAAAATCAGCAACTCACTCCAATAAATTCTTCGTTAATGGTCTGACCCCAATTTCAGTTTTCAAGCTGGAAACAAACATTGATACAGGTTTCTCCTGCTACCTGAAAGCACAGCATTCTTATGAAAGCCTTTGCAAGTTAAAATGGCATGAAGCGAAGAAGCAATACCATTAATTTGTATGGAAACATTTTTTTAGTATTTCCAGACTGCCCAAATAACCTACCAAACATAACAAGTACACTAAATTACATCCAGTTTTACGCTAAGTGTAACACTTTTATGAGCTCCCTTAGGCTTTTCTGATACCCTAGAACACATCTCGCTAATGAATGCACAAAATAAATGGAGATAAAGCCCAGATGCTCACAGACACGGTTCAAAGCTCTGGCGGCTTGATGCTGAGATGCTGAATGTAGTTCCTAGGGAAGACCTGGGGGTGCCACTCTCGCTGTGTGGGGTGTGCGCTGCCTCCCGAAGGGCTCACTGCAGAACAAATGCTGAATGTTGTTTTTGTCTTTCACTGTTTTTCATAAAAACAAAATCTTCTCAGAATTTTTCGTTTAGTGAAAACAAGTACTAATGTAGGCCTTTCGTAAAAGCAAAGTGGCACAGCAGGGGACATCTGTATTTTCTTCAGCTCCTTTCCCCCAAATGATGTCCAATCAACAATTTATGTCAATTCCACTTGTCAACAGCGCTAAATCTCTACTACCTGCAGCCTCCACCCCTGACTCATACTGCCGCCTTGATTATATGTTACCTCCTGTATTTGCCTACTAACTTGAATTCCAGACTCTTTCTTTCTCTCTAACCTGATGTATACGGCTTATCAGAGTTCTCACCCTAAAAAGCTGATCACATTACCTGGCTGCTTAAATACTTCCATTGACTTCAAGTTTCCTACAGGAAAAGAAAAAAAACCCCAAAAAACAAAAACAAACAAAAACTGAACCTGCCATTCCATTCTGATCCCACTCTACGTCCCAACCCCATTTCTCACCACCCCAACTCGTGTACTTCCAGGTCTCTAGAGTCAAGTGTGCTCAAGTATAACTCGCATGACCTTAGTTTAGCATCAACCTGCTGTTTTCTTTGGCAATGGCCTTCAGTGGTGTGCTGGAACTAGCTCTTGTCAGATCACAAAAATTTACTGTCAAAATTTACAAGTCAGTTGATATGAGGTTAGTAGCTTGAAACCGGTCATCTGGAAATTAGTGAAGTTTACAAATCAGCTGTTCCCTGCACCCTGTGCCCCACAGAGAGCGCTCCCCGGCCTCTACTCCCCCCCCCCACCCGCCCACTCCCTATCACCCAGAGCACCGCATACTATTTTAGGGTGTGTACTACGAAGTCAGTTGGCCAAGGTTCAACCCTGGCTCTGACACTTCCTAGTTGGGTGATTCCAGGTAAGTCACCAAACCTCATCTGCCTCTGTTTCTTCACCTGTAAAATTGGGGTGATCATAGTAACAACTTTTTAAAAAGTGCTTTTAAAAAAGATACCTGGTATAGAACTTAGACTATCGGAGCTAATAATGCTCTTTTTATTTGTTTATGTCAGGCCTCTGTAACATTTCAGGCTATCCTATAATAAAGTCTCACTACCTTAGCTTAGCGGGGGTGACTCACAAAGTAAACCTCTCATTAGCTTCGGGCCAGGCTGAGTCACCAGCTGCAGGGCCCTAAACTGAGATATATACAAGGATGTCAGGGCAGAAGAACCCCCTCTTCCAGGCTTTCTCAGAAGAAAAGATTATGGAGAATCACGTTTCCATTATCTTGCTTTGAAATTCTTAGAACAAGGTCAGAAAAGGTAAAGGAAATAGGACGGAGAGGGAAGAGCCTAGCCCTTGGACAGAGGCCAGGGCCAAGTCCCGGCTCTACCATTTACTAGCTGCATGACCCGGGCGTGCTTCCTGATTCTCTGGGCCCCGTTTCCCCAACATAGGAAGGAAGAAAGTGCACGTGAGAAGTCAATCCACATTACCTATGGCGGTCTCCTCTTGCTGGAGGCCCTGAATTGGCAGGAGCCTTGCTCAGGACTCTGGAAGGTCTCCATCTGGTTGGGTAACCTTCCTATACCTGCCCTTCCTCCCTTATTTCTTTTACTCAACACCGTCTTTGTTAAATAAACTTTCTTTCCCACACTCCAAGAGTAGGCATGGACAAAAGAGTTGTGGGGAAGACAAATGCACTCGACTCCATAGAGCAAAGCACTGGGGGAATGATTAAGCCAACCTGTGAAGCACAAATACATTTATGTAACAGTAGAGTTCTCAGATGAGGTTCCTCTACTACAGAATTCCAGATCTGTTTAGTCTTGTGTCCACAGATTGTTACAAGCCACAAAGCAAGCCTGAGGGGAGCACACAACCACTCAGTTAACAAGGTAAGCCAGGACAGAGAAAGGAAGGAGCTCACAGAGGGATCCGACACCCTGACCCCTTCACCCTACAGCCCTCAGTTGGTTGTCTCACTCCCAGGGCTACAATTCAATCTGGGGGAGCACAAAAATACATAAGCATTTCTCTTTCCAGTTCTTAAACCTGTTCGCTTGTTTTTTATTATCACAGAGAAGACAAAGAATTCCTGTATTGCCAAAGTACTTGCTTGGCTCCAAAAGCCTCCTGTGTTCCATCAAGATATGCCCGGGAGTAAAATAGCCCAAATGTACTGACATTGCTGTTTGCCAGCCACCGTTCTCAGTATGGAGGTCACTCCAGCCAACAGGGGTCCAGTGAATTGCCCAAGGCCGCACAGGTAGAAAGTGGTCAGCTGGATTTGAACAGAAACATTCTGATTCCAGAACCCTTCACCATCACCCTCAACTGCCCCTCACGTGTCAGTTTGTTCCCAAACCTGTATCATAAAACTGGAAGATTTATATCTGGCATGAACGCTTAGCCTTCTCTATATACACAGGGGACACAGAGGCTCTGGTAAAACACACGGCTCGCCCAGGGTCCGCAGCTGTAGCAGAGCGGCTCCAGCCTCGGCCACTGGGGGCCAAGCAGGTGCTCCCGACTTCCCCCTTCCTCCGGCCCGTCCTCACCAGCACACTTCTCTCGCAAGCCTTCTCGGTCCTTTTCTCTCTCACCCCTGTCTTGGTCCTGTTCCATCTCTCTCTCTTTTGCCTTCCATACGCATGCATGTGGCAGTTGAAATGAGACTTTAGAAAAATTAATTCGAGTTCTTTTTTACTCATATCTCTGTTACCTACAGTAGAAATGACTAGATTGTGAGCTGTTTGGGATAAGCTCTGAACCTTGGAGATCAAGTGTTTTCCAGTGTCTCACACATAGCTAGTCATAAACAAATGTCCTTCATGAGGCCACTGAAGCTGCTACAGCCTCCCTTGATTGCTGGGACAAGCAGCATTTGTTTTCATTTGAGTCTTCCAAAGAGCTGCTGATGAAAGGCAAGACAAAGGAATTAAACTTATAAACAAAATCTCCCAAACTGCCTTCTGCTGTATGGCACTTTGGAGCTTGCCCACTCATGCCCTTGGCCCGACTGCACAAGGATGTTACGCAGGATACTCCAGAATGGGGGTTAATCTTCTGCTTCATGTAACGTGCAGGAAGCAGCAAACTAGATGTGACCTTTGAGAAATGGCTGAATTGGCATGTAAATGCAAAAGGCATAGGCAAATGATTTTTATAGATACCTACAGATGTCTGAAGAGCCAAATCCAGATGATTATAATAAATTAAGACCTCTTTGTGTGCCTTCAGAATGTGATTATAATAACAATGCAGTAGGGACATACATAATAAATTTTAAGTATAATAATTACTCTTTTTGTACAATGCTTTTCAGTTTATGACTGTTTGAATTTTTCCTTGTTTGAATATCAAAAGAACCTGTGAAACAGGAGGAGCAGGTATTATGCTCATTTTATGCTCATTTGAAGCTAAATGCCCTGCACAGAGTCATAAAGCTCGAAGTGACAAGTGAGCATTAGAACCCAAGGGACTGCCCTATCACTCTGAATGTGATTACTCAGAGCTCAGAATAAATCACGAACCAAACCATTATTGAACACCGGGCCTCTCCCAACACACAGGTTTTGAGAACTTCAGAGTAAAAGGTTCAAAATCAGGGTGGAGAAGGGAAGTAGGTCACGAAATGTATCATTTCCCTCCCAGGCTCAGTTGCCAGCAGATCTGCTAGGCAGGCCACCAGGACCAGGATGCCTGTGTGTCAACTATGTCAACTGCGCCTAAGAAACCTGGTGTCAGTACAAAATCCAGTGGCTTTGTAGCAATTAGGATGAGTACAACCGGAAGTTTCAGCCACTCCTAGGCCTGAGGCATTAGGATCGAAGGTGGTCCACCCACCCAAGAGGCTCCGGATGGAAGGCAGGCGATTGCGCTGGGACCTGGAGGTCCTTGACAGTGGAAGTTTTAAATCTACCCCAGGAGAGGCTTCTTGATTTAACAGAGTCAGAAAATGAAACAATTTATGCCTCCCAATCATTTACACATTTAGTTGTCAATTTATAACTACAGCAAACGATCTAATGTGTTTAATGTCTAACATTAAGTCTAAATCAAAATATCTACACAACAGATCACTATATTGGTTACAGTTATAGGTTAGATAAGTCTGTCTGTTGCAAATTCATAGGTTAGATATCCCATCACAAAGAAAAGGGTCCAATCTACTTTTTAACAAACATTTGAGTGTTTACTGTGCAACAAACACCAAAACTGGTACAGAAACAAACAGAAATAAAAAGACAAGCTCCAACCTGAAGAAGCTGACAGGATATAGGGTGGACACAATGCAACAGTATGAAAAATATCAGGGGAACATACACAGAGAAAGAAGTAACAATTTGTACTCAGAGGAGTTTGCAACATGTTTCAGCATCAGTGGTATCTGAACTGGGTGTCCAAGACCAAATGACAATCTGCCAGAAGAAAATAGGGGAGGACGTTCCAAACAAGGGAACAAAGGAGAGTAACTGACAAAGGTATAGAAGAGCAAGGCTTGCTGGGAAGTTGGGATGAACTATTGCTCTGTGGCCCTGAAAGAAATAAAGCTGGCACTGTGTTTCAATGTGTTGAAACATTCTTGACTGGATGACTTTGGATCTGGTCTTCATAATTCTTTCTGAGAACATCCCCCACTCCCTCAACCCCAGTACAAAACCCAGGGAAGCAAAAGCCTTTTAGTTCCACTAAAAGAGGTAAATCCCAACTGAAAAGATGGAAGAGTATTACACAATAAGTAGGTTAGTAAATTATTAGTTTTTATTATTTACCTGTTTTTAAGACAAGGTTATTGAGAACTACTTTTTATCTCTTATCTCTTTTACCATCACTACACAAATATATGAAATGGAGGCAAACAGATCCTAGCCAGCCCCTTAGTTTTGAAGTTGTTTTTCATTTTAAACACAATAAATATATCCAAAGATGTAGAAGAGTTAAACTTGAGACTACTTTTTTTTTACTATCTCTTCTGTTAGGATTGGAAATTGAGACTTACAATGAGTGTCAAGTAGATATGAAGTAAAGATTTCCATTTTGAAACCCATTCATCA
Source organism: Micronycteris hirsuta (assembly GCA_004026765.1). Classification (NCBI taxonomy): domain Eukaryota; kingdom Metazoa; phylum Chordata; class Mammalia; order Chiroptera; family Phyllostomidae; genus Micronycteris; species Micronycteris hirsuta. The sequence goes on along the minus strand of PVJI01001616.1, from coordinate 27,923 downwards.
TATACTATCACACTCCACATGAAAGCCAAAACTGAACATATTCTCAGTACTTAATTCCTCAATTCCTTTAGCCCTGAAATTCTCTAGTGCAGAGAAAGCAGAACCCAAGAAAATGCTATCTTTTATAACCCGGAGATCATCAACTTTACACTTCAGAGGAGGGTGAAGCATTCAAGGAAGCCTGTGCTGGCAACCAGGCCACTTCTGTTAATGAAGCCAGGGAAACCACCAAGCCAAGTGTGTGCCCACACCCACAGCTCAGAAGTAGAAAAGGTTTCATTTTAAGTTGCTTGCATTAGTAGTGCCTTTGTTATTTTGCGGTATGAATATAAAGTGGTGCATAAGTAAATGTTACTGCTTGAGCATTGACCCATATAGCAGTTAAGAATTTTCTGGAAGAAAACATTTACCGTAAAGACTCTTAGTTTTGACTTCTGGTCAAGATGGAGGTGTAGGTAAACATGGCTCACCTCCTCACACAACCATGTCAAAATTATAACTAAACCATAGAATAAGCATCATTTAGAATCATCAGTAATTGAGCTGAATGGAAGTCCTACAACTATGGAATTAAAGAAAACCACATCAAGACTGGTAGGAGGGGCGGAGACACAGAATGGACTGGTCCCACACCCACATGTGGCAGGTCAAAATCAGCAGGGATATCTCAGGAGCAAAGGGTCCCTGCCCTACACCAGGCCCCCCTGTCCAGGGTTCCAGTGCCAGGAAGAAAAGTCTCCATAACTTCTGGCTGCAAAAACCAGTGAGGATTAAGGCTTTGGCAGTTCTCTTAAAGGGCCCATGCACAGACTTATTCAGACTCAGTCCTTCTCGATCATTCTTATAATTTCCACAGAGGAATGTTCAAGCTTAATGCAAAATTTGATGCAGATTTGTTGCTCTACTCATTCAGTCATTTTGAATGTGACAGCCACACAGTGCACACACTCACTCAACAACGCCTACCACCCCTACTGACTAGTACACTGAAGTCGTCATCATTCATGCATGCGCACTCAGTCCACTTTCCCGTGCTACCAGGTAATAACGGCTGGACTTTTTCTGGACAGAACTTGCATGTTTCCCATATATACGAAACTATTTATTTGCCAAGACATAACTACTGTGTCTCATAATTATGAGATTACTAAAACTAATTTTACCTTAGCAAATACCCATGAAAATCAAATCTAGAAAATGTTGCAAGACTACAAACAAACAAAAATTGAGAACAGCTCATACAGTACAATTATTTAGGCACTCTACTATAACGCGCGTGCGCGCGCGCGCACACACACACACACACACACACAAATCTGGGTGAAAGTTAAGTAAATCCATTTCTTTTTTTTTTTTAATTTATTTGTAGAGAGAGGGGAAGGGAGGGAGACAGAGAGGGAGAGAAACAGCAGTGTATGGTTGCCTCTTACATGGCCCTCACTGGGGACCTGGCCTGCAACCCAGGCATGTGCCCTGACCGGGAATCGAACCGGGACCCTTAGGTTCCCATCCCGCGCTCAATCCACTGAGCTATGTCAGCCAGGGCAGTAAATCCATTTCTTAAGAGAGTTAATAATTACTCAATCTAGTTCAGATGTCTGGTGGGTTTAGTTGGAAATTTAAGCATGTTAACATAAAAAGCCAAGTGAACAGATACCATCCAGTCTGTGTGCAATTGTGCAGAGAACCGGCAGGTGGAACTCACAATTAGTGAGTATGTAAAGGAGCCTCTCTGACCTAACTCTCTCTAAGCCAGGTCTGGGGCCTCATTTCTTCATACATCTTTCTTCAAATCCCTTTCTGAAAAGCTCAATCCTTACTCACTTAAACTGGATGCAAATAAAGTTGTACAATTTTAAAATCTAAAGGGCCCACAGGTATATAGACCCTTTACAAACTGAGGAAACCGATGCCCAGAAACTTCAGGTGACAAGCCCCCGACCTCCCCGTTACTGACAAGTTTGGACTAGGACGCAGGGTGGCGGCTTCCTCATTTCAGCTTCTTTCACTCCATCTGTATGGAAAAGTTTCAATTTATCTCGGAAAGTTTCTCTAACCCTAGCCTTTCTTTCTCTTCCCCTTCATATCAAAATTGCTTAACCACATGTTTATTTTTGTCATGTTAATTCCACCCTGCCCCTTTATGAACCCATCTGCTCCCAAACCTACAGCTAGAACATCTAGGTTTCAACAGCACTGTCTGAATCCTTGCTACTTGATGACCTGATCCCTGAGTTCTCTTTGACATCTCTGGCTTTCTAGGCTTTTGTTGCCTTCTTACATACTTAGAATATTAGAATGCTAGAGCCAGAAGGAAAATTACAAAGCAGCTTTTCCCAAACTGGGTTCCACAGAACAGCAATTTGAAGAGATGATTTTGCACAGAGAACAAAGCACGAAAGGTTCTGTGATCCCGTGACTGAGTTTGGGAAATGCTGCAACGCAATTCTTCTCTCAGAGAGTCACAGGCACATCAGCTTTGTAAAGACGCTGCCAAGTCCCAGTAGTAAAACAGAAATTTATTTTACTCTGCTTAGTCTTTCATCTTTTCACACCTATTAAGTTCCCTTAAAACTGGTTTCAGAAGACTGTGCCTAACCCAGCACTGTTCCTTTACAAATCAAAACTGCATCTGCTTTGAATGACTCAACAAGACCCTGCTCTACCTGGGAGCCAGAGCCGGGCTCCATCCTGCCCCGAGTCCCAGGCCAGGGCCAGCACACGAAGGTTGTTTCTCCTCTGCCAGACCAGTGCTTTCTGGTCTCCAGCACACCCAGTGTCCAGCCCTTTGCCCCGGGATGGACGACTAATGTTCACATAGTGTAGCCTGTGGGAGGGGGGAGAAGAGTGGAAGCTTGATTGTATTATTTCAGTTTGGCCCTCCTTCCAATCAGGACATAGGACCGTGCTGGGTTTCCTCCGTTAAGCAACTTCTAAGTGGCGCTAAACACGGGGCATGGGCGCGAAAGCCATCCGAAGGCTCATTCTTATGGGTTCCAGCGAGCTAGAGGAGCAAGCCCAGAGCAGCATGCCCTGAAGGTGATTTGAGGGTGAAATTGTTCAGATGAGGGCTGTGGTCTTTAGGTTGAAGGGTTCGGTGGGCCTGCACCCCGCTAAAAATTTAATAGTACATGCCACACTGTCCTTCCATGCTGGCCATGCTTCCTTTTCACGTTCTCCAAGTTTTCCCAGATGATTCTAGAGACCGGACTATGCCAAGAATCAGTCTCCTTTCCTTTTCTTTCCTGGGGGAGCAAGAGCTAGGAAGAGGTAACATGAAGGAGCTTTATGGTAGTGGAAAACATGGTTTGTGTACAGAGAGGTGGGTCGGTGTTTGTGCATTCTGTTTGGGCACTTGCGAGTAATTGTGGAGTGCATGGACAGTGATGGTAATTAAAGGATGGATCTCAGATCGTTTCACTGATGAGTGTAGCCCATACTCTTCTAAACAGCTCCTTTATCCAAAAAAAAACAGGCCTGCTCACAGTTCCTGAGCATGCTCATTCCTACCAGTTTGCTTTTGCTCATACTTTATATTATTTCCTTCTCCCCTACCACACAGGTCTCCCTTTCCCTAGCCTCCCTGCAATGCTGTTCTGACCCACTCTTCACGGTACAGCTTGAATCCTAACCCTCACAAGGTTGCTGCAGCTCAGTCTCCACCCTTCTCTGAGCTCCCAGCCATTGTTAATTATACTGCCCGTCTGCAAACTGCCCGTGCACTTAACTGCCTCCTGGCATCTCTAGGCTTATGGTCATTATTATTTATTTACTGTGCAATCATGCTGTGTCTCTCCAAACAGAACCAGAACCCCTCAGGCAGAGCAATCATTTGGAACACTTGGTGCAAAATAAAAGTTGTTCGGTAAATATTTTTGAATTAGGTGAAACATTAAATGGATGTAACTACAGAACACAGGTCACAAGCTCATGTTTTCAAGGGTCAGAGCCAATGAATAAAGCAAGTGTAACACATCAGGGAGTAGGGAGGCTTGTGGCAAATTGTAGGAATGATGTCCTGAATAAGAAGAAGGTGCTGCTCTCCCCAGGTGATTGCCTGATGTGGAAATTCTGGCCCCATGTTGCCAGATGATCTAAGTTTTTAAAGAGAAGCAGAAAGCCCAGATTATTATGTAAAATATCCTGAATTTTAAGTGTTGGCAATGAATTTTAAAATGTTTCATATACAGTGTGGGCCTAAAATAACATATCTACAGGTTGGGCTCTCATTCTCAAGCTGGCTGTTTGAAAGTTAAATCACATTTTTTCATACAAACAATACACATGATTGACAGTGTCCTTCTATCCCCAAACCTGGACAATAATAATAAAAAAAAAACAAGATATAAAATCGGAACATTTAACTTTTTTGTTTTGTTGGTTTTACATTTTGAATTATGTGATGCATAGAAACTGTTTAATTGGGGAGCAATGACAATGGATATGGGGATATGAGGCATCTGAACGGGATTTACCGGTCTACCCAAGGACTGCAGAGGCTGATGCACTTGTTTCTTTGAAAATTCCCTTTCCGGCAAAACACACAGATCTCCTTTTCCTTATTTTGAGTTTAGTCTTCTTGTCAGAGGCACTATTGACAATGACAATTTGGGGGGAGGGGAACCAAAACAGAAATGGAGGGTAAAGATTCATTTTTCTGAGCTTGTTAATCTGGTTAGTGTTTAAAGAAAAGATGAAAGGAAAATACATTAAAGCAAATATAATGTGATATATTATATGACATAACGTAAGTATGAAAGAAAGTCCATGCTGTCTCCTTCCCCCACCAAGGATGCCGGGAAGTGGGCTATTTATAACTGGGTGTTATAATAACAGGTGCCCAATACTGTGTGAAGGGTCACTGGCCCTTGTCCTTGAGGTTGACCTATGTGTTAAACACCCGGTGGTACCCACAGGTGCTGTGGACATGCAGGGCCCTACAATCCATGCAGAAGTGGAAGCTGACAGTTCTCACTCTAACTGAAAACCAAAGCAACATCCAGAGCACTAACCCTGGCAAAGAAGTACGGAATTCATACGTGTGCACCCACTGATTTCAGAGACTTTGGTTCACTCCTTTATATATCCTTAATGGGGACAAACCCTCTTCCCCTGAGGTTGAATATGACTTCTGGAAAAGCCAAAGTTCCTCTGTATAAAGAGGTGCACAGTGAAGCTGAGGACAGCGTTTTGTTCATAAGTGAGGTGAAACTGATGTTCACGAGGACCTCATGAAATGGCTTGGAGTGGAATTTCTAAAAAATGCTTTAAACGTGTTCTGAGTACTAGCAATGGCATCGTAATTAGATTAAGTGTAGAGGAAGAGACTTGGGGGACAGAAAACCCCTGCCCGCATCCCCTTCACAGGGCAGGGTAACGACTGGAAAGACCTGGGGACTGAAATAAAAGTCCCAGTTGGAATTCCTTCTTAGGTATAAGTTTTGCAAAAATACTTCACCTTTCAAGTATTTTTTTAAATGAGAATTTCTTAAAGTGTAAGAATAGAGGATGAGAACAGGAATTACTACACTTGTTTATGACTATTCCTCAGAATAGAGCTGATACAAAGCAGATGTACAGTAAACAGTCATTGAAGGAAGGAACAAAGATTCTAACGTCAACTGTTCTCAAAGAAGTTACAGTGAAACAAAACATCAATTTAAGCTATTAAATTAACAAATTTTTAAAAGTTGGTTACAATATTTTATGCCAAAAAGAGTACAATAGCACAATTGGCATTCTCTAACGTTGTGTTAACCATATACAGAGGAGAATAGCTTGGAAATAAGGACTTGCAAAAATATTTATACTCTAATTTAGAGTTCTAGTTTTGAGGAATTTCTTGAGGAGAAATCTTAAACACACAAAAGTTATATATACAAGTATGTGCACTGTAACATTATTTATAATGGCAAGTAACTAAATAGTCTACGTTTCTGGTAATAGGGCAATAGTTACATTTAAAATGGCACAGACTCCATTATAAAGAGAAAGGACCACTAAACAGTAACAATGTGGTACATCCTCTGGTACAGTGGTAAGTAAAATGAGTTGTGCATAAAATTGTATATACAGTATGACAGCATCTGACAAAAGAGAAGTTATACCCAAAAAGAGAGACTGAAAGGAAATATAACTAAAAGCAAATAAATGGTGGTTGTGTTTAAGTAATAGTGTAGTTTTCTATTTTCCAAATTTTCTATAGCTTAGTTATATACCTCTTAGGGTATGTAAAAATAATTCCGTTCTTTAATTTACTAAAAGAAGTATGCTTCTATGGGAAAAAAAAATTTAAAGCAGCCGTGACAGCAAGGGACTCTAGAATTAAAAAACATTCTGCACCCTCTGCTAGCCACCTCCTGCCCAAACACACGCTTGAACCTGCCCATATCCCCACGCCCCACTGGACACCCCTTTGTCTGTACAACCTGTCTGTCCTGCCCATGAATTGTGTGCCTTCCTTACAGTCACAGAGGCTGAACTGTATTGTGTTGTCTGCTACTGGAATTTCTCCTGCTTCTTCTCATGGCCAAATTCTAGTTCATCCTTCAGTATCCAACTCAAACACCCCGTCCTCTGCGGTGCTCTGGCCGGCTCCCAGCTTGCGTCGTCACCCCTGCCTCATGCTCTCGAGTACTTACGATGAGCTTCTACTTTTGAGACTTGCTCTATTGTCATGATCAGTTTCTAGATCTAGCTCCTTTCCAGCATGAACTATTGTGACTGATTTTTTAAAGCTTGTTAATTTAATAGCTTAAATTGATACTTTGTTTAATTGCCTACATAATTACTGCTCAATATAATTGTTCAATGAATAAATATATTGCTGATTATGTTTTCTTTTGTTGTTGCTTCTAAATTCAATCTTTCTAAAAAATCAGGCAGCTTACCCTTTACTATGTTTCTCACTTGATCTCTTTATGGGGAGGGAACAGGAATCCAAGGCAAAAGAAAGCGTATTTTGCAGGTTGATCCTGCTGACAATGCCTCGTTGGAGACATGGGCTGTCCAGGGAAAACTTCCTGTCAGGATGCCCTTGCTGCCCCTCTACCACAGAAGCTGTCCAGGGCCATCTGGTCACTCACCACTTATTCACTCAGCAAATATGTGAGTGTAAACTTTGTGCCAGGTACTTTTAGGAGCTGGCTCCACAGTGGTGATGCCCACAGACCTGCTCCCTCCCCTCCCAGGGCTTCCAGCCTGGCAGGGGAGACAGAATTACTTAGGGAGATAAATTACTTAGGAGTAATTAAACAAACAGACAATTAGGGATGGCAGCATGTTCTATGGAGGGGAAGTCCATGGTGGAGTGAGAAAGGAAATTTAGAGGTGAGAGGAAAACCAGACTGGGTGGTTGAAACAAGAGGTCAGTTTCTCTAACCATAAACCCAACCCCTTTGACAAACATGCAAGGAGCTCTTGACTCGAATAAGGCACCGTAGCTGCCAACAGCTGCAGCGTTTGCTTCAAACTTTGAACAAGGAAAGACTTAGTGAAGCAGAGCAGCTGGGGCACAGCAAGGAAAAACTGACTTAATTTTTTCCTGAGGACCAAAAGCTACTAAAACCAAACAACAGTAGAAAAACAAATTGTCTTCAATCAAGTTACATATTCGGCCACCAAAACGTACATACCATGCCACGAGTTTGCAACAATGGTTGTGTGCTTTCACAATCCTACTATTAACTGACCTAAAGTTACCATAATTAAAATGGTGAAATATATCTTAACAACACAAGACCAGACTAGCTCCACCCATGGATCAGTTATGTGAAGATCTCCTTCAAACTTTCATTGCCTACCTTTCAGAAATCAGAAGTAGTTCCCTGGATGTGCCCTGTTCTCCCACCTCGCAATTTGCACCTGCTGTCTCCTCTTCCTCGAAAGCCCTTCTTTCCCTGTCGGTCTGATGTGCTCCTTCTCATCCATTCAGCCTCCGCTCAGCTGGCACTGCCCCTGGGCTCCTCCGCCCGAGTTCCCTGACTTACACAGGCTTCCTTGGCTGCGCTCCCCCAAGCCCACTGCAGACCACAAACTGCAGCTCTCAGCAAGTTTTGTAGAAACTGACCATTTCTTGGATTTTCTGAACTAGAATATGAGCACCTCAAGGTCTCTGCAGGGTCTGGCACATTGCAAATGACCAATAAATACATCGGTCTATTAGAGAATGAATAATGCATGATTTTCCTCCACGGACAGAAACAGGAAGAGCTGGAGGAGAGTAAAAACACTGTACATTTAAGCATAACTTCAGTGTCTACAAAATGGCCCTAAGTAAGCCTGGCTCTCCCACATGCACATAAAACCACAGGAACCAATCTTAATTGCAACAACTTTAAGGATCATTGGTATACATACCTTTAAAGTGCTACCTCTAGTTGCTTGCCAATCTCTAAAACTTGAAAATGGAAAAAAGACGGGGAGGGTGGGACAGGAGGAGAATGGCATAAAGACATTTGACCATGATAACACCCAAATGGAAGTCCAGCTTTGCAAGCAGTTAAAATGATATGAGTTTCTGAGAAACATGCTTTTATCGAGCAAAGAAATCATGTTAATATTTTTAGAGTAATTGAAAATCACTTCTAAACAGGTTGCTCCTGGACACATAACCAATAATACTGTTTTTTATTTTCATGCAAGATACATCTCCATTTCAGTTGCCGAAGTATGCGATTTTAATTGGCTCTATGAGGAAATAAGGCTGACAAGTTATTGGTTGGGTCACTGGGAGCTTCTGTGGCTGCTAAGACCCAAATCTGGCACATGGTGTGTCCTGTAAAATAGTGGCCCACTGTCCTTGACAAAAGGATAGCAGTGCATTTAGCTGCTATGCTGCTAACTACAGAATTAAAAGGCATCAGTTTACAATGGAGCAAGTTTAATTTCATCTGACGTGAACCTCATTTTGAAACACACAGGGGAAGCTTCTTAACCTGGTAAGAACCCAGATTTTAAAATGTGTTTCCATGTAGATGAACCAACCAATGTAAGTGTAGTGATTTGGGGAAGGAGAGTTCCTTTACTTTTTCATTCCCCTGCTTTTTATTTTAAAAAAATATTTTTAATATACTAAATCATTATATAGGTATATATGTGACTAGTTAGTATATCAGTTATATCTATCAGTAACCTCCATCTCAGGTTTTAATTACAAGGTATAAAATATATTTTGGCCAATTCCTGTGAGAAATGAGAGCTCAATATCCACACTGTCATTAACAAATGACAGAGGTCATGGTGAGTTTCTCCTATTATGGTGGCGAACAGAAGACACCTTGCCTTTAATAACTTAGAAGTCAAAGTCACCTTTTCCATAATTGTAGACCAGATCCCTGGGCTCAGCAGGCAATCATTTGAGCAAATCCAAAGCCCTTTGTTGAAGAAAGTAACCCTTATTTGCAAGTACTTCTTCACTACCTTCAGAATGGGGCCAGACGGCCGCCGCTGGGACAGAGGTCAAATAAAGCACTTTATATAACAAAATATCATGTCACTAACTCTATCTTAGGTACCTCAAGACTAAGGAACTCTTGTTCAGGTGACACATACTTTTCTAAAACAAATGAATACCTTGACAAAGCCAGGAGAGATCTTTACTATAAGACAGCGACAGTAAGAGACACATAATTCCCCAGCTTTTGGAGAACTGACTCCACAGGCAGCCTGCATTAGGACTCTGGCTCTGGGTGGGTGACTCGAGCAAGTTACTTCACTCTTTGTGCCTGACTTCTTCATTTACAAAGCAGGAATAATAATAGCACTTACCTCACTGGGTTGTTGTAAAGACTGAGGTAATATGTGTGTAACATGATTAGAACACATGAATTGGTGATGTTGCTGCTGCTGCTGCTGATTCACACAACAAGTTAGAACATCAGCCCAAGGACTCCGAAACTTTAACCATAGCAAGAGGTTTTTAGGTTCTGGCTATACACAAAGCACTGCGCTAAGAATTTTACACGCACAGTCACACTTAATCTATGTAATAAGCCTTGAGAGGCACTGTCATTATCCCACTTTTATAGATAGGAACACTAAACAAGTTTAGAGAGCTGAGGTAACCTGCCCAACTAGTCTCGCAAGAAAGTGCTAAAGCCAGGATTTAAGTCCAGTAGCCCAGCCAACAGCAGTCCAGGGTGAGAAGATCTACACCTGCACAGAAACCCACAAACCTGAGAGCAGGAGCAGACTGATGAGAACACAGTGAAAGCAAAAGAATAAAAAACAGCATGTTACCACTGGAGTGTGCTATAGACAACCGTCTGAAGTCAGATCTGTGCTAACTACGTGTCCTACGTGCCAGGTACTATTCCAAGTGCTTTACTTACTAACTACTATGTGATAGTGATGACAAACTATAAAGCTTTATATACGTTACTCATACAATTTTCAAATAATTTTATGGGTTAAGTATTGTGACCATTTACTACAGCATATTTACTATGATCTAGTAAACTATAGGTGAGTTTACCAGATCATAGGTGAAATGTTCTCATAGCTGAAACATTCTTCAAGGTCACACAGCTGGCACAGCTCAGAGCCTGGATTGGAACGCAGGTCTCCCTGATTCCAAAATCCACATACTTAAACACTATGAACATGTCCCCCCAGATTTGATGAATACACCATCAGTATCACAAACATTTTTGTAAAATAAAGATCTATCGTCAATTAAATTCAGGACTCACTGTATAATCTCTCTTTAAGACTCAAAATACATGTTAGTATGGTAGGAATTCTGAAATATTTACAGTATTTTAAAAAACCCTAATGAACTCCTTAACTCAGCATTTCCCAGTCTTATTTAACCATGGAATCCTTTTTAATGCATAATATGTATTGAAATCCTCCAGAACTACAATCTGTATATACATAATACACTCCTCTCCTACATGATGGTTTCCTAATGTGGATCACACCACTAGTACGGAAGATTTCAGAGTGGACGGGGTGTAGTGGGAAGGAGAGAAGGGAGACTGAACAACCGTAATAGGAACTGTGGAATGTCACTCAGAAGGCCACGACGGCCGGCAGACCTGGGCCCCAGCCAGGCAGTCATGGGTCTGTGAGCCAGTTGCTTAACCTCGCTGAACTACTCTTTCGTTTCCCGTTAAGTGAGGACATTAAGACTATTTCACAAGGTGGCCATACTTCTTATTTCAATCAATAGACCCATTATTATCTGCCAGAAATCCTCTTCTATTAAAAGCAAATAATCTTCTAAAAGCAGAAGAATTGACCTGCCTTACTAAGAAGGTCGAAGAAGCAGGCATTATTGCTGCTCCAGGCTGCTTCCCACTAATAGGGAAGAACTGTGTCTTGAAATGGAAATGATTGAAACCTTGGGACAGAATAACCTTACCGGCGTCTGATGCAAAAACTAGGAAGGAGATAAACAACTGGCACTTTAGAAAAGTAGACTCCAGAACAGTCAAAGAAAAGGTAATTTGAATCCCAGGGCAGGGGCAAATGACCAATATTATGGGACAAGCGGCACAGAAGAGGGTCGGGTCAAATAAATTTCTTATGGGGCATGGATCAATTTTCCACTCAAGAGGAAAAGGGAAAGGGAAGAACAATAACAAATGAATGTGGTAATTCACCAGCAATCTTTTAAGGAGGTGTCCTTAAATTGTAAACAACATTTAGCTTGAACGGGCACATAATTCATTACAAATTTGAAAAAAGGCATAATCTGCGAGTATAACATGAGGAAGTAAGAAACCTAGAAAACAGTGAGGCTTGCAAAAAAAAAAAAGTTGCAGTGGACAACCAAAAGCCATGTTTAGGTAAGTTCAGAGTCAGAAGCACAGGAAGCACTAGGTCTGCCCCTCAGGGCAAAGCGGGTAACAGGAGACTGAACGAAAGCGAAACCATGAATTCCTATATTCTCTGCAGTGAATGATCTTCAAACCAAACCAAATGAAACCAAACCAAACGAAAACAAAACAAACCCCCCCCCCACACACAACAGTAAGAGAGAAATTACATCTATAGTAGGTGAGAAAGCTTATGATGTGGTGGGGAGTTGAATGCATTGCAACAAAAGGAAAGAGACCATAAAAAAAATGCTAGCAGAGTATAAAGGAAGGAGAAATTAAAGTTGATTGGGGAAAAAGGGGAAGTTCCCGAGAGAGAGGGTTTTCAGGAGGTGTTGAAAGACCTGGGGATGTGGGCCATGCTGAGAGAGTGGGAGGGCTCGTGGGGCAGAGGTGACAGCAGGCGGAAGAGCAGTGCCAGGTGCCAGTGTGCGGTCTGCTGCGGGGTCACTGCAGGCGAGGTTCAGCTGCGCGGCGCTACCAAGTTGTAGCAGGCCCTCAACGCCGACTGAGGAATTTAGGACTTTTATTCCGCCACTGTCCTAGGGGATAAGAAGTCTGGGGATATGGGGGTGGGGTCCACTGCAGAGTCAACAGCCAGATTTGTGCAGAACGAGGAGCTCAAGGATCACACTACACCTTTGGCTTGATTGTGCTGAATGTTTGCAAGTCAAATAAATGTAGGCCAAGCACCTGTCCAGATTTGTCTGCGTCTGATTCTGGTTTAAAGCAGTTGTATTGGTATGATTATTCATAGCAGCCCCTCTCACTCTCGAAAATGTCCTGGTTTGGACCATGGATTATATGGCTACCTAGGTATACATAACTTGCAGACTATCAATCTATGTTTAGTAGCAATAATATAAACCACAGAGAGAAGAGTTTCCTACTAGGCATGTCACAAACGGTTCACAGGTGGACCACAAGGTATTGGTCTCAGTGTTTATAGAAGTAAAAACTTAAAACCATTTTTGTAACTATTCAAAATTTATGCAAGTTGGCAGTCTATTGGAAAACCATTGTATAATTCTCTTTATAGATCTTGCGAATTCTGCCATTCAAACCCATAGAGGTTCGCCCGCATATTTCCTTCAGTTTCCCCCGGCATACTTTAAAAATGTAATCAAGTCCACGGCAGGAAAAACGACTGGGAAACACTACCGTAGGTGAATTTTGCTGTGGGCCGCGGGGGCTTAAAAAATGGTCAGGACACAGTGCATAGTGACGAAGCGATTCGTGAGCATTCCCCAGTGCGGGGTCGGCGGGGAGGGGCGCCAGGGCAAAAAGATGCACAGCCGTCACAGAGGACCGGCTCTCAGGCCAGCCCGGCCCAGCAGCAGGAGGCGAAACTCGGAGTAGGGAACCTTGACTCCCATCCCTATTGGCCGGCGTAACTAATCAGGGAATCCTAGGGGACAGTCACTGACAGGCTCTGAGCCTCAGTTTTTTTTCACTTGACAAATTAAAATGACTAATGCCAGCCAGTTATTTACCTAAACATAAAATGAGGGGAAACAAGTGAAACCCTAGAGTTTTATATAAATGTAAGATAGAATTTAAAAAAATAGGTCCTTTAGGGTCTCATTTCTCTTAGGCTAGCCTCCTCTTCCTCTCGCCACTGCAGGGGGGATATGATGTTCATTCCCACTGCTTCCACCACCAGCCATTTCAGTGGTCAGCGCTGACCACTCCCGAGTCCATATCATCTCCAGCCCAGCGCGCTCTCTCTGCTGAGCTCCGGTCTTGTACATGTGAGCTATGGGTGAGCAGCCACGGATCTGCAAACCGGATCTTCACCCTCAGGTTGCTCCTTTTCCTAAATCAGGGTCATCACCACCATTCACCAGTTCCCCCAGAGCCTGTCCCAGGAGCCGTCTTGGACTCCTTTCTCCCTTCACTCATACCATCCCCTCGACTGGGAACCTGCCCTCCAAACCCTCCCACTTGATCAGGTCAGGCTCTCACCTCTCCCCCCGGTGGCTTCCTATGTGGTCTTTCACCTTCACCTGCTTGTTTACACTCCAGTTTAAACACTGCCACTGAGAAAGATTGTGCTCAACCCAGATGTGACCATGTGGTTTCCCTGCTAAAAATCTGTCGGCAGCTCCTTTCTTGGCCCACAGGGCCCCTCGTTATCTGGCCTGTTGCTTCCTTGCTGCCTCATCTCTCTGACTTGCGGGCTTTGTGTTCCCGTCCGCCTAAACAACATTTAGTTCCTTAGCGGCATCACCCTCTCCCACTGGGAAGTCCCTGTGCCTGGGGTGCCCTTTTCACCCTTCTTTCTCCTGCTCTTCTCTTGCCCCACCTCCTGCACTCGCTCTGCACGGTGACCGGTGATCGAGCGCTTGAGTTCAGAGTAAGACAGGCGGAAGGTGAATCGTACTTTCACCTTCTATAAACTGTCATCTTTACACTTCAGTCTCCTCCTTTGTAAGATACAAAAATAAATAAATAAAAACACCTGCCTCTTCACTGTAACCCTCACTTGGTGCATCAGTTCTCTGAGCCAGGGGTTCTCAGGGCAGATAAGGGGGTCAGGTGAAACCATAGTCAATGGGTTGATTTAGGTAACACCTAAAGTCCTTTCTGACTCAGAGATTCTAATGGCCTCTAAATGGAGGCACCATTCACTTCATGCTTTTACAGATCTTTTCCAAGGCTATATATTTCATTTTGATGTGCCAATAAACCAGAAGATAATTTTAAAAAACCAAAATAGGCCCGGTTGGTGTAGCTCAGTGGATTGAGCGTGGGCTGGGAACCAGAGGGTCCCGGTTCGATTCCCAGTCGGGGCACATGCCTGGGTTGCAGGCCAGGTCCCCAGTGGGGGCCATGTGAGAGGCAACCATGCATTGCTCTTTCTCCCTCCCTTCTCCTCTCTCTGAAAATAAGTAAATAAAATCTTAAAAAAAAAACAAAAAAACAAAACAAACAAACAAAAAAACCAAAATAGAAAACACCCACCCCATAGAATTACAGTGTGGACTAAATGGATTGCACGCAAAGCACGTAGCACAATATCTGGCACAGTAAATGCTCTCTATGAGCTTAATACATGTTACTTTCACCGTAAGCACTAACCTTGATACCTCAGATTCAATGTCAATGTGAAAGGGAAATTGTCCCCGATGTGCAGGTCTACACTAGAGGTCCATAAACACCTCTATCTTAACTCTCCTTCTGTCACTCAAGTCCCCACTCTAACTGTCAATAGGTTTATCTCCCTTTCCCTCAACTGTAAACGTCTTAAGATTAGGTATGTGTCCTTTTCATTTTCATTTTGCCACTTCCTAGCATTGGTGTTCAGTTAATATTTATTGAATAAGTGATGACTCCTAAATGGTAGGGCATTAGTTTTATTTTGGAAACACTGAAAGATAAAATAAAGGAGAAAATAAGTGATAGTTCCCACATAATTTCATTTGGCAGTGAAGCAAATATTACACACTATTTTAAAAGAAGTAATTGTGCATTAGTAGAACATTTAAGAATGATTATTGCACTTTCACATCTCACAGAAATGTCACAGATCAAACTCAGTCCGCATGTTAGAAATAGAATGTGCCATTTTGATGGCCTTTCTGTGCACAGGACTATATTTGTAGGGTTCTAGGAAAGAGAAAATGAAAAAGTATAAATTAGGCATTGTCTAACACACTTGGTAGCTGGATCAATCTGACCTTAAAGTTTGACTGGATTCACCCAGAGGTGCTCTCTAAAGACAGACTGGGACTTCTGGCCTATCAGAATTAAAGCTGAGTAAGTATCGCCCTGAAGCTATTCTGTAGGCCTCTCTGCAGCCAAGTATTTGAAGAAAAACTCCCATCAAATCAGCTAAAAATGTTTGTGGTTGGTGAAATCTCTAACTTATAGGAAGAAATATGTTATCATGGCAAGTGTAAGAAGGTGGCAGACAAAACTTGTTATTTACTAATATTTTCAAGATAAATCTACCTGACATTAGTAAACACCCAGTTCATGCATGAATGATTATGGAAAAAGTGAGCAGGTTGGAGTTCTGCATGACATCTCCTAAGTAGACATTTAAACCACACCCACAAAATGCACAGAAAATTCAGGTGAGATCACTTTAGAGTTCAGCAAGTTTGGGGGTATTTTACAGGGTTTAAAAAAAAAACTTGCTCAACTAGTCCCAAAGCACTGTCATCCACAAGAAATAGGAGGAACATTCCGTAGAAATACCAATTTCAGCAACCTCTCTTTTACATTGTATCATCAAAAAGGTACATAGTATCAGAACTAGTAAGCTAGATGACCAAGGTAGGACAAGCCCAGCTCTTGCACTGAACTCCCTTCACATATCGCTGTTAACTTTATCCACCACCTTATACCTCTCAAAAGTGCATATAACCTTTCTCTCTTATGCATTTCTGTAACTACAGTATACCTCTTCTGGAAGACCTGCCAGTGCCTACCTTCTTAATAGCCGTACATCAGCATGGCTTTCCCAGTCTCCGAAGCCATAGTTTTCTTTCAGGTCATTTTAGCATGTCCCTAAAACCTCACACAGTAGGCTGTCAGCCTGTGTTACAGCTAAGTGACTGAGCACAAAGCAGGGGACTGGGACCACTGTGTCAGGGAAGTCTGGATGCCTTAAAAAACAAATCCAACTTTTTCCACAGGACAATTACTAAGAGATTAATCACACTGATGTACATAGGCACATCAATTCCACTTTAGAAGTAGGAAACCTACCATAAAAACTTATTACAAGAAAAGTTTTAAAATTATTTAGTATTACATATTCATTGTAGAAAAACTAGAATATACAAATTTCAAAGTTGATGATAAGCCTTTATGCACCTCCCCCCAAATCCATATATTTTAAATTATACACTTGTGCTTTTTCTATACCCTTATGTAATATACATAACTCTATGGTTTTAAAGATATTTTAAATGGGATAGTTGGTATACGCACTGTTTTGTAGCATTTTCTCACTGTATAGTACAAATTCTTGGTAGGCCACTAAACATCATTTTCAAAGCTCTTTTATTTTTTGACTGCACAGTATTCCAAAATGTAGGTTTGACACAATTTACTTAATCTCTTATTGCTCTTAAGTTTTCATTCTTTTGAATAATGCTACAAAAATAGGGAATAAAAGATAATAAAAGGTTGCTGAGTGGTCCCATATTTCTCATAAACGGCAGTTCCTTTGGACTAGTTGAATAAGCTTTTCGATCCTGTAAAGTTTCCCTCTTTATAGCTACAGTTTGGCCTATATCCATAATTACTTAAATAAATTCCTTCAAAAAGACTGCTAAGTCAAAGAAAAAAAATATGCTTCTATGGTTTTCAATGGATATGGGCAAACTCAGCCAAGGATACTTCTCAGTTTTCTCACCTGTACTGGGGTTAGCATTTTTTAAACTCTTTGCTTGCGTAGCAGTTTAAAATCAGTATCAAAACCTCCCCAAACTTCATTCTTTTGTCCCTCTGGTTTTCCCCTGCCCAGTCGTTATCCAAGCCTCTCTCTCCACTGCCTTCCCAGATCCTCTTCGGTTTGTGCTTTTCCACTGCTCAAGTCTCATGATGGCTCTACTACAGCACTGGAATTTTCTTAACTAGTATTTCATCCCCTTCGACTCTGAGAGCCCAAGTATCGACCAACTAATCTGATAAACTAATCCACGCTAATATGAAGAGGCTCATTCCCAGCATCATATCTGCAATGCATTTTGTCTGAAAGCACAATGGTTTTCAAGTTTTGCTGTACATTGAAATCACCTGAGGAGCTTTTAAAAACACTGATGCCTGGGACTCACCTCCCAGAAATTCTAAATAAAGTTACTATAAGGTATGACTTGGGCATCAGGACTTTTTAAAAATATTTTTTTTATTTATTTTTTAGAGAGAGGGGAAGGGAGAGAGGAAGAAAGGGAGAGAAACATCAATGTGTGGTTGCCTCTGACGTGCCCCACACTGGGGAGCTGGCCTGCAACCCAGGCATATGACCTGATTGGAAATCGAACCGGCAACCCTCAGGCCGGCACTCAACCCACTGAGCCACACCAGCCAGGGTGGCATCAGGATTTTTTTAAAGATCCCTAGATGATTCTAACGTAGCAGATGTGTTTGAGATGATTTAGAGAAAGATACTAAGTAGCTTCTTCTTAGGTAATACTGGAGGACTCCAAGGAAGAAAAGTGTAATAAGTATAACTCTTCTGCACAAGATAAAGGAGATAAGAACAGTTCTGGGGGAAAAGCATTTGCCAATGACCATGGAATAAAACTAGCATTCATATCTCTTGATGCTAGGCATAAGTCTGCTATGTTAGGAGCAGGCCCACTTTCACTTCTGAAGAAACTTCGGTTGCCTTTATAATTGAACCAATCAACTCTAAAATTATTTGGGTAACAAAATTTATGCCATGACAATTAGTGGTAGCTGTCCTGGTTTCAGTTGCTTCCGGTTTACATTTGCTTTATTGTTTCAATAACATTGGGCAATCCCACAGATTTGGATTCTCCACAATCCATAGCAGACCTATGAGACAACTCTTAAAAGAATAACAATAACAAGGTCCAGGCATTTAAATACATTACTAAGCCTCACAACAACCTTACGAAGTTATCCTATTTTATAAGGAATATTGAGCATCAGAGTAGGTTAGTAAGTTGCCTGGCCTCACCATCAGTATGTGGCCTGGCCGGGATGTGATTCAGGAAGACAGGACTCCAGCAGTCATGCTCTCATTTACTTACAGTGTGTCAAGCCATCCTGCCTTCTCCCCAGGACAATTTGAAGAAACATTGGTCAATTGCTTTACTGGGCAGAATAGGCTTCCACGTGGTCTGAATGATTTGTCGGATATTTCACAACTCCAATGACAAGTGATGAAAGCCACTTCTGTACAACGCCACTCCCAAGCTACAGTGCTAGGCAAGGATACTTTGTTACCCCATCTATCACCATGACCTGGCATCACACACATTATCAGTCCTGAACACCTGCTCAGGGCACATTCTGTAAAGGACTGCAGGGCCCGAAGGCCTTGCCTTCACTGGGTTGGCAGCCTCATTGGAGAAAAAAGGCTTTTCTTCCAACCTGGCTTTTCCCAGATCACTTATGCTGTGGAAGACTTCTTTGGTAACCTGAAAACTGAAAATAATCTCGACTGCCAAGACAGAAATTTTACTCTTTTATTTCCCCCTGTTTTTCTTATTCTCCTTATTATAATAGTCACTATTTTTTTCTTATCTACGATTTACTAAAGGCCATTTAACCCACTCCAGGTAAATACCATTGTATTCCAGAATTCTCAAAAAATGTTACTCCCAAATTACATAATTTCTGAAGGAAAAGAGGGAATGCAGGGCTTCCTACATGAAGACTGCCTTTCCTGAAATCAATGCTAGAGAAGGGTGGTCATTGTTTCGCCATGTGAAATTACGGTAAGCAGGAGGAAAGGAAGAGGATCTGCAGCTTTATAGACACATCCTGGGAGACAACAAGGCACTAGGGCAGTGGAGAAGATGCCTGATTCCAGGGAAGCAAATCCCTGCTAGGAATATGCTACAATACCCTAGTGTAGGGGCTTTTTGATAGGACAAAGCTTCAGAGACCATGGAATCTCACACCTGATGAGGATGGACAGGGAAAAAGAATGTCTACTCTCTAGAAAAAGTCATGATTTTCCCCCTCTGTTTCTCTAGTCATTCTTTAAAAAAATAATTTACAACAATAACCTGAGATTAAATCCTAAGGTTGGGGGAAGGGGAAAACTTGATTTTGGAGGAAGGTTAGGAGTTTAGATAGAGCAAGCTCTTCAGAAATACTGTTTAATCATAGGGCACAGACATGGCTGCAGATTGTAGTTTAGATTTTAGAATCTCTGGCACTAAAAATAAGGCCTCTTGCCACAGAATAAAGCAGAGACAGTGATATTTTCCTGTTTATGGGGGAAAGGAATACGCACTCATGATACAGTAGAGAGAAATTTTACCCTGCCAGGGTAAGCCAGCGTTTCCTGGCTCAGGTAAAGGTTATGTCCTCAACAGCCAAGGACATCAAATAAATGCTGCATGGCAGAACAAATGGATCATGCAAACAGCATCTACTGCCTCTCCTCCCGCCAGCCAGGCCTCCTGGCCTTGTATCTTGGGCTACACTGACAAACGCCAAGCATGAATGGGAGATCTGAGCGGTCCCTCAAGGACTTGGAGGAGCCCTGACCGCTGGGCGCCCAGGAATGGAGCTCCACAGTCAGGGTATGTGGGGACAGCGCCTGTGCCCGCTTCTGCTTTTAAGGTGGCTTCATTGCCCGAAATGAGAGCCTGTTATTACCAGAGCTGTCCTAAAAATATTTAACTCGCTCTCTGCCGGCCCCTATCGGAGAACGAAAATGGGGAAGAGGTGGTTTATAAAATGCTGAAAGATTGTTTTGCAAATCAAAACGGGGGTGAGGGAAGCTATTTAAGTTAAATTACGGGTTAAACAGTTATCAGATTCTATTCAAATGCTTCACCTTCCCCATCGCCAACGCAGACGAGCAGGCACAGACCGCTGCTCGCCAGGAGGCGAATGCGACACCCTGAAAATGACAGGCCGAACCATCTTAAAAAGCAATGGCCTCACTGCGTTAGAAAAATATACATTCTCGTGGGACACGGTCCGGAAATTTTGCTTCCCCCTTCAAATACTGCCTAAGAGAGGGGAGAGAAAATCAGCGCTGGGCTGCGTCTCACCACTTGCTGTGCGCTCCGGAAAGTCGCGTCCAGCAGCATCAGCTTCCAGGGATCGGACACGGAGCTGGGCAGGGGGATGTAGACGTAATAGGCGGCCAGCGCCACCAGGGCGGTGAGCACGATACAGGACGACCTCATCTTCTCCCGGGGCGGCTCGTCTGCGGGTTGACGAGGACGAAAGGACGATGCCACCCGAAGACCTCCCGCAAGTTTCTGCAAGGGCCAGCTGCTCATTCACTGGTTTCTTACATGCCCAGGAGCCAATCAGAGGCGGCGTCGGGAGGAAGTCCGAGCGCGGACGTGCCCCCTCCTTAGTGTCCTTGCGAAGTGTTGCAGACACTCCAGGTTGAAAAAGAGCTGAGGCTGGTCTGTGCGCAGCACAGCGCACTCTGGAGGACACAGGTCTGTATTGCATGTCTGTGACCAAGGGCTCGCCCGTGGAAACCTGAAATTGTTTCAGCGTGATGAGTAACAGTCTGTCGAAGGCACATGGGCCTTTCTGACTTAAAATGGAGATTCTGAGAAATAAAAATCCACTTTCTTTTAGAACCTTACAATGGAATAAAATTCTAGCTGGTAAATTGTGAAGATAATTACAAATTCTTATAAGTCAAGCAATTACAAGCCAGCAAGTCTTGGCGTATGAATCCCAGTCTCAAAAAAAACGAACCATGATTTTGCCACGGCTCCTTGGGCAGGGCGGGGGCGGAGGCGCTGGGGGGAGGCTAATTCCAGGGCTGGCTAAGATAAAGTAAGGATTAGCCTTCTGTGCTAGAAGATAGAGAAGTGCTTAAACATGAGCACTTGTTAAAAAGACACCTGTGGATGCTTAAAGGATCTCCCAATGGTTAAAGCTGGAATAATTTTAGCATCAAAATAAATAACTGGTAATCAAAAGGTAGAATCAGAAGGACTTGGGGGGGGCGGGGGGAGATGAATTCCTGGTTTTCTTGTTGAAGCAACCGGGTAAAAAAAATTGTGGAGAGTAAAGGACTTGAGGGAAAATGACAAGCGCACTCTGGAGTATTTCGGTTTGAGGTGTCTATGGAACATCCAAGAAGAAATACTGAGTAGGCTGCTCGGCATCCGAGTCAGCACCTCTTGGAGAGGTCCAAGCTGGAGATGCAAGCATGGGGATCTCTGTGTGTAACTGAAGCCATGACACTGGACGAGAGAGGAGCTGAGAGTGTGGGGAGTTGGGGGAAGAAAAGCAGGCCTGAAGGCTTAGCATTTACTGTTTTGGGAAAGGAGGCAGACAAGTTGACCGAAGAGGCTGAGAAGAAGTTAACCAGAAAGAGTACCGTCTAATTTAGAGAAGCTCAGTAGTGACGAATAGGGAAAGTGAAAGAAATAATTTAGAACTTACATTGACGAAATTTCTCAATTGGATTCTAGAAAGGGGAGAGATAGGGTAGAGTCAATAATGACTTCAAGGTTTCTGGTTTGAGTAAGGTCATCAACTGACAGAAATACTGAATGTAAAACAGCTTTTGGGTAAGACGGCGCGTTCAGGCCTGTCATGTACCCAGAGCTGTATTCAGCAACATTCTTAGCAGTGTGTTCGACATGCAGTGTTCAGCTTTTAATTAAACTCTAAGTCACTACATGATGTGTTGAAGAAAATTAGTTTGGGAATTACTATATTTATAATATATGCACTTAATTTGCATAACACCCTCTACTGATGAGGGTTTGAAGCGCATCCTTGATTTTACCAATTGTAACAGCGGTATTCTTAAGACAGAAAGCCTTGGCTTGTACTCAAAGAACAAAAGGAAGTTTTCCTTTCCTTGCAGCCACCCTTTTGTATCATCATTTAAAAGATCTATGAGTTCATAAAAAAAAAATACAACATGGACCAGCTTGTGGCAGCTCCAGGAAAATGACAATGTTGTTTCCTGTTTGGGAGTTCATATTGCCTCCTCTTCCCAGTCATAAACACACAACTCAGGGACCACGCCAATGCCTCATCTCCCATTCCGCTGCATCTTGTCCTCAGTAATTGTATTAGTTTCCTATCGCTGTTGTTAAAAAAAAAAAAGTACCGCAAACTAAGTGGCTTAATTAAAACAACAGAAATGTATATTCTCACAGTTCTGGAGGCTAGAAAGCTGAAGTTAAGGCATTAGCAGGACATGCTCTCTCCGAAGGCTCTACAAAAGGATCCTTCCTTGCCTCATCCTAGCTTCTGTGGTTGCTGGATTGGATTGTAGAGGCATCCAACTCTGCCTCTGTCTCTAATGGCCATCTCCTCTGTGTATCAGTCTTTGCCTCTCTTCTCTTCTGGTAAGGACAGTAGTCGTGTTGGATTAAGGGCCAATCTTATCTTACATAGGTTAGTTAAGGTATGTTATAACGTTATCTTATCTAAGTATATCTGCAAGACCCTATTACTAACTAAGGTTGATTTCTCAAGTACCAGAAAGGAAGTAAATTTGGAAGGGGTGAGTGGTGCTATCCAATCCAGTACAGTACCCAAATGTTAAAGGAGTAATGGAAGCCCTTTAGCTGAGCATCCCACCCTTCCACTGTAGTAGCCATGCCTGTGGTTTCCCTGGCCTGCTGAGAGAGTTTGGGTGACTCCTGTGCAGTTGATGCTCCCCTTGCTAAACTTCTAAAGTTCAAGCTTTTGTCTTTAGATTGACGCCTAATCTAGTAACTAATTCAGGCTAGTAGAAGAAGGGGTGGGGGGAGGTAAGGGATGCATGTGAGTTTTCTTACACCTTGTAGTTTTGAAGATCCTATCTTCAGTCTCACTGATTCTTCTACTTGATCAAGTCTGTTGATGCTCTCTATTTTTTTCATTTATTTATTGTATTCTTCAACTACAGAATTTTTGTTTGCTTCTTTTTTTTTTTATGATTCCTGTCTTTTTTTTTTAAACTTCTCGCTTCATTTGTGTACTGTTTTCCTGATTTTGTTGAATTGTATTCCTATGTTTTCTTGTAGTTTACTGAGTTTCCTTAAAATAGCTATTGTATTTTGAATTCTTTATTTGGTAAATTGTCTATCTCCATGTCTTTGAGTTTGGTTACTGGAAGATTATTGTCATTATTTGGTAGTGTCATGTTTCCTTGTTTTTTTTTTTGTTTGTTTTGTTCTGTTTTATGTGCATCAGAACTTTGCCTTGTTGTCTTCACGTTTAAAGCAGCGGTCATCGCCACCAGTCTCTACTAAGCCCACTCCAGTATCTCTGAGCTCACATTTATTTATTTATTTGTGGCCCCATAGAGTACTGGAATTTCTCTTTCAGAAACCTGGACTTCTATTGATACAAAGGCTCTCCGGTCCTTGAGTAATTGTCTAAGTCAGTTTTCCTTAGAGGCACCCAGACTGTGGCCAGGGGGAGGCTGAAGGAAGTTCATGGGTCACTGCGGGGCCCACAGCCAGGGTCGGGGCACGAGGGTGGCACACGGCGATTGCCTGGCACAACGCTGCCCCCTGATACCTTGACAGAAGGTGCCGAAACCCACAGCTCCATCCGTCAGAGGCACTTTGTCTGTGGGTGGACGCTGGTCTTTGTGTCTTGGGGGCAACAAAAACAAGGCTCATCACAGGCCGCCGTGGTGTCTTTTTAATTCCTTGCAGGCACTTGGAACTAAAGGGCAGGAAAAAATTCTTTAAAATGTGGTAAATTTTATTTCTTTGCAGGTGAATGTGTATTTTTAGAGGAAGTATTATATAGTTTACTTAGCATTTCATAGTTTAAAGACTCCTGGGAAGTGAGTCCACTATTGCAGCATTGCATTACCTCGGCACTGTTTCAGGATTTTTTTCCCTAGAGTTTCGATAAAACTTGCTACACATAGTAAAAACTGGTATGGCAGACCTTTGATGCATTTGTTTAAACATTTAAAATTTCTGTTATTTTACAGTTTTACCAGTGTAAAAATCCATTGATACAAACAAGTACTTTTCAACAGTCTAGTAAAGAGACACACAGAAAAATGTTTAATCTTACCAAGCGACAAAAAAATGCAAAATAAAATTTCAGTGTCCTGTTTTTCTCCAAACAATGATAGAGATAGAATACGTAACTATGAATGGTGATGGGCACTAACTGGACTGATCGTGGCGGTCACTTCACAGTGCACACAAACATCAAATCACTATACACATGCAACTAATGTAATGTCATATCAATTACACCTCAATAGAAATTTCTAAAAAGAAAAAAAGACAAATGATATAATTACTATTACTCCATTTTATAAGTAAAGAATCAAGGTCTAAAGAGGCCTAACAACTTAATGTTGGCTTCGAAGGGTAAATACTGGAACTCAAAATAAAGCATGTTTGCCCTTTTATAAATAACAAAAAAGATAGATCATGTAGGTATTAGGGAAGGTAGGTAAATAGGCAGTATTACTTTTCCTTTTGTGAATGACTTTCTAATTGAGTCTTTACGAAAAAAATATATTTCTTAATAAAATGTTAATTATTTAAAATTAGAAAAAACACCTTGGAAACTATGTAAATGGTTCCTTGTAGAAAAATATTTATTTTAAAATAAATATATAAATTAATACATCTCTTCTATATATTAAAACAGTATAAGTAAAGGCTACATCTAAATGTATATAGAACACTTAGCCCTTAAAACAATTTTAAAAACAGGGCGCTACTGCAAACAGTCCCATCCTGGACCTCAGGGCTGTGTCCTTGTTTTGCTCTCTTTATCTCAGCAAATATGTTTCTATGTCATAATTACTTTTAAAAACATACATAACATTAATGACTCAATTAGAAAACAACTGCCAGTTGCTTTATTTTGTTTTATTTTAAAATATGCCTGGAAAGTCCTTATTTTAGATTCTAAAATGAATGCACAAAATAAACATATATACTGTACCTGATGTATATATTTTGCCCATGTTTTCCAAGAAGACAAAATAAACACAATGCCGGCATCTCTAGGAGCTTGCGGAATTGCAGAGTAGAGTTGTGAAAGTGAGGGGTAGGAGAAAACGTTGCCAACTAGTCCTGTTTCAATTGTGGACTAATCATGTGATCCTGGGCCTCTTGAGCCTAGTTTCCTCTTGTGTAAATGATAGGGATTGTGTTCATAATAATAGCCATTATTTATTAGCACCTGCTTTGCCAGTCACTGCTGAAAAAGAGACAAGTAATATCACTACTTCTGGTTAAGAGAAGAGATATGAGAAGGACTTGCTCAAGTCACACATTTAGGCAATGCAGAGCTGGAGTACAGACTCGGATGTTACCAAAACTTTATTCTGAACCTTCATCAGGTGATCTCTTGTGTTTCTTTCAGCTATAACCCCCTAAAGAAATGTGTATTCTTTTATAAAGCTAGACAAGAACTGTGAGAAAGATGTAAGCAGACTTTCACAAGTGACGCTAGGCGTTTTGATTTTTAAGGTGGTGCTAGGTTTCTTGGTAGGCTTGACAGCCTGTTAATCCCTGTTGACACTGACTCGGAAAGGGAACGAGCCGTGAGGCGTGGCTGCCATAGGAAGGATCCGTGGTTAGTGATGACTGTGCGTTTGGAATGACACAGTGATACCGCAGAGACTTCTGGGGTAAAGTCTGTACCAGCAGCAAAAAACCAGTAAGCACAGTGGTCCTGGCACCATTGTCATCTGTGTCCTTGTCATTATCATCATTGTCATGAGCATCTATTGAGTGTTTCTATGTACAGGCAGTATTCTAAGTATTTTATATACATGATTTTACTTAACCCTTTTTTGTTAATGTAGTTCCACTTTTACTATAGATAAATGTATGTATTTATAAAAGTGCTGTCATGAAATAGAGTTTTCTTACCTGTTTTTATAACTTCATACATTATTTACATACACGAGGTCTGTCCAGAAGGTTTCTAGCCATGTGATATGAAAAACAGACACATTTATTGAAGAAGATACAAGTTACAAGAAACATTGTACACAGGACAGTGACACCTCAGTTCCGTTCAAAGTAGGCACCTTGGGACCTCACACAGTTGTCACAATTGCCCTCAGCTGCCAGGTCATATTTTCCTGAATCTCATCAATGATCTGAACTCTCTTCACTATCAAAGGTAATTTTAGTTTTGGGAAAAGCCAGAAGTTGCAGGGCGCCAAATCTGGGCTGTAGAGGGGATGAGTCACCATGGTGATTTGAAGTTTTGCCAAAAATCTCTGTACGAGATGTGATGTGTGAGCAGGTGCATTGTCATGATGAAGCTGCCAATCACCAGTTGTCCATAGCTGTGACCTTCTGAATCATCTGAATAGTTTCCACAGAGGAATGTTCAAGCTTAACACAAAATTTGATGTGGATTCATTGTTTTACTCGCTCATTTTGAATGTGACAACCACACAGTTCACATGCTCACTCAACAGTATCTACCGCCTGCCCCCACTGACTACTACAATGAAGTCGTCGTTGTTCACACATGCGAATTCCAGTCCTCTCTCCTTGGCTGCCAGGTTACACTGATATGCAAACTGTCCTTGTTATATTAATAATGGCTGGATATATATACAAACTGTTCTTGTTTTTGAAAATGGAACTTCTCAACTGTCCTTAGTGAACAACCAGGGTTATTTTTCAGTTCTTTCAGAGCAATAATTTTTTAAGTTACCCTGTGATCATCCACTTAGATGTCACAGCAAACTATTAAATTCTCTAAACGCTAACTTGCGATTTATCTCATTGTGGACTGACAACAGTTTGTAGACTGATTCTGATCTACAGATCATACTTTGAATAGCATTGTTTTTAGAACACCTACAGGTATTGCAAAGCATGAAGACAAACAAACTTGATAAAGAGTCCTGTTGGGGATATCAGATAGCATTGTTCAAGGGCAGTGGCTCTGCTATTTTATTGCCTTGAGAAAAAAGGCAAGCTCTGTGGAAATAAACTACACTTTGTTATAAAATGAACTCCCTATGGTGTGTTGTGGATTATACAACTTGCACTTCTACCTAACTTTGTATTATTCTCCTACATCTAATCAGTCACTAGCAAGTCTTTAATTTTGTTTACCCTGGCTCTCACATTTGCCTTCTTTGTTACTGCCATCATCCTGGCTCAGGACTACAGAATTTTGATTCATGAACTATCACAATTTAGTGGTCTCCTTGCCTCCAGTATCTGCTGCTTTCTCCTTTTCATTTTCCCAGTTTAGAAAATGAAGAAGCAGAGACCTTTCACGGTGTTCTCTAGTTCTAATGTTCCATGGTTTATTTTCCTGCTGTTCTTATGGACACCACTCTATCCAAAAATACCTTCCGCCCTGGCTGGCATAGCTCAGTGGATTGAGCGTGGGCTGGAAACCAAAGGGTCCTGGTTGGATACCCAATCAGGGCACATGCTTGGGTTGCGGGGCAGGTCCCCAGTGAGGGCCATGTGAGAGGCAACCACACATTGATTTTCT